>SPJY01021785.1:4494335-4523947 GCA_005191435.1 Raddia distichophylla
TCCATTTTATAAGGCATATTTTGATTTTAAAAAGTCAAACGTGTCAATACCAAGGATACCGGGGTACCCTCTCCACCTCGTCCAGAGGGGAGTAGAAGATCGAGTCATCCAGGAGAACCGAGAAGACCGGATCTGGTCCCGAGTAGATTAGCGGGCACGCGGGCCCCGTCACTCGGAACTAGACCCGAGGCGTAGCGCTCTCGGTTGGCAGGGGCCGCCAGGCCCCTGTGCCGGGAGATCGACCAGGACACGCAGCGCTGGGCGAGCACCGCCCCGGCCAGGACACACGGCCGTCGGGCGAGCACCGCCCTGGACACACGGCGGTCGGGCGAGCACCGCCCCGACCAGGACATCGACTGCCGGGCGAGCACCGCACCGGCCAAGACACGCTGTGTCGGACGAGCGGGCGGGCGATCACGCCCCGCGCCATATCGGCAACCCCTTGAGCAGATGGCAGGGCTGGCGGGACTCCAGGCCCTACCTGCCACCGACGGGACGCGACGAGAGGCGAGACACGCCCGACGACATCATCACCCTCTCCCCCACGCCGGGTCAGAGCGGACGGGACGGGAGCGGGACTCGAGGCAAAGCTATGAGACATGCGTAGCAGGCGCCTATGACAACACGATGTTTAAATATGTATACGCCGGTACGGTGAGTGTAATATTCAACTGGTATCCTTCTTCTCTCTCCTCGACGGCTTGGGCTTATCCCCCCATGATATAAGGGGACCAAGCCACCAAGGGAAGGGGATCCCTTCCTCCCCCATCTCATTGATGTCGTATAACTTCGTATAATGTATGCTATACGAAGTTATTACGTATATTCATGTTTGACCATGGTCCGGTTCATTATGATGATGCGTTAGCATTTGGCAACTATACGTGGAGACTGGTCTCCAGAAAAGTTAGTGACTATTTATTTTGTTGCGTAATAACTTCGTATAGCATACATTATACGAAGTTATACGAACCATACCATACCCACAAGTATGGTATCACAAATTCACAAGTCCACAGGAATACACAATACTTCGTATAACTTCGTATAATGTATGCTATACGAAGTTATTACGCCCCCAGGAGGCGCGCATGGGCATGGCGGAACCAGAGCTCGCGGTAGAGGAGGAAGATGTGGTGGCCGTCGCAGTGGGGGGCGACGGCCTCGGCAGACGGCCAAAGGGTGTCGCGGAAGAGGCGGTCGGAGAGGCTCTGGAAGCCGCCCTCGTTTGTCAGAGATAGCTACCGTAATAACTTCGTATAGCATACATTATACGAAGTTATACGAACACTTTGATGCTAGACCCTACATGCATGCAACCAATAACATAAAAAAGATATGACTCATATGATACTAGCATAGGTTGTGTGCATCCTAGCTATGCATGGGTCGGGAGTGGTCTTAGAGCAATTGTATCACCTTGATGTAATTGTCTACAATCAATAAAGCTTCCTTTGCAAAAAAATATATGATACTAACATGAAGGGTGAGAAATCAGAAAAACAGCAAAGGTTCACTAGAGCGCAGAAAAAAAAACTTAATATAGAAGATAAAAACATAACATAACCTTATTGATAAATAGTGGGAATGCTCAGGCAAGTTAGTCTCATGCTCACCTACGCATCATGAGACTGGCAAACCAATAGTGGTAAATAGTGGAAATGTAGCTCCCAATCACAGTGGGTACACACCCTGCTGGCTAATATCTATTGGCGCCAAGCACTTGAGCCCGGTGTGGTAGTCCCCAAGCAGGCAATGAACCCTGAGCAACCTGATCATGCTATAGTAACTCAGCATCTTCAATACATTGCTCCCGCCCTCATAGTCATACCCATCCGTTATTGTGAACTGCTCAAGCCCCTCCTTCTCCAGCTCCAGAATCTCTCCGATCATCGATTTCTCCACAAGTGCTTTCAAGTAATTGAGAACCCCATACACATTCCATACCTGTTAAATTACAACCAAGAAACAGTCAGGACACTATCTGCACAAAACCGATCAAAACCCCAGCTATATCGACCGAGAATTATCTCCACAAATTTGGACTAACTGGGAATTCAACAGAATAGGCTACAGAATGCAGTTGTGTAAAAAAAACTACAAAAACAGCAAAGTCTGTCCTTTACCCTAACCGATACACAATCTAACGCCAATCATGAGTTCATGATCACCGAAATAACAAAGAACAAAATCAAAGTAATGGCACTACTTTTTACTTTTTAGTAAATTACAGCTGGGAGAACCTTATGAACACACATCCCCTAAGTAGCAATAACTACATCATATGTTATGCACAAATTAAATAGGAACTACTAAATACTACCAAACAAGAACCAACTAAACAGCAAAAAAATACAAAAATCTAACGAAACAACGGGAATAGTGAGCCTACGATTCAGTAAACTATACCACTGGAAGAAGCTCATAAAAGTACATCATCTATTTAGCATACAGGAACATCAATTCGTTGCAAAAAGAAACAAATATAAACTAATTGACAGAGAGAGGCAATGTGTAACCTGATCGTGCAGCATCAGGAAATTGATCTCCTCCTCAGTCTTGTTCTTGAGCTTGGCGCGGTACTGGCAGAAGCTCTGGAACTGGTACACGAACTCGTCAACCATGTCCCAGAGCCACTGGTTGGGCAGCTGTATGTTGATGACGCCCTTGAGGATGACGCTGAAGAGGGAGCAGTAGTTGTCCCAGGACTCGGCGCGGTGCGCCAGGGTGAGGACCCCCAGGAGGCGCGCATGGGCATGGCGGAACCAGAGCTCGCGGTAGAGGAGGAAGATGTGGTGGCCGTCGCAGTGGGGGGCGACGGCCTCGGCAGACGGCCAAAGGGTGTCGCGGAAGAGGCGGTCGGAGAGGCTCTGGAAGCCGCCCTCGTTTGTCAGAGATAGCTACAGTACCAAGGAACAAAAGATCACTTCTGTGTAGTATACATACAAGAAATATAATGCTGACATGTAACTGAATAATACTCTTCTGTGTACTTTTCATAGAGCTGAATACAGGAAAAGAAACATCGGGTACTGCCAGTGTTCACAAGTTCAAAAAAATCATCAGAGCACAACATACCTTTTTACGCATGTCATAAACATAAGCCTCAACAGCATTCTTCTTCTCTTTGGTCTCTTCCATCACTCTGTCCTGAAGAGCCATTTTATACTCTTCCTCAACAGCTTTGTACAACTCTAATAACTACATTACCAAGCAACACAAGGTCACTTCTGTGTAGTATAAATACAAGAAATATAATGCTGACTTGTAACTGAATAATACTCTTATGTAGTCTATTCAGTCAGTACGATACCTTTCGCTTATCTGATATGTCAATATCAATGTGATCAAAGTTTTTGTCACTAGACAATGCAAACAGTATGAAACTGTTCATCAAGTACACGAGTTCAGTCCATTCTTTGTAGCGCACCTCAATAGGATCACCAACCTGCAAAACATCGCTCAATCATCTAATAACATTCAAAATCATACAGCAAACCAAACAGGGCAGTGAAGAAGGCAATGCCTTTTTAAGTTCTTCTAGTTTTGCAATATGCATTTCCTTGGTCTCATCCTCACCATCTTCATACAGCCAATCTTCAACCTCCTGAAGTGTAGCGTACTGCCAGTGCTCACAAGTTCAAAGAAAATCATCAGAGCACAAAATACCTTGTTACACATGTCATAAAAATAAGCCTCAACAGAAGAAGATGACAGGACAGTCTTGAAAGTTACCATCACTGACTCAACAGACGCTATCCCGTGGATGTTTAGACGGGCCTTAACTTTCAGTTTGGCCTTCTCACCTTTGCTGGAATGGAAAGGGCCAACCTGCATATAGTTGGGCACAGCATAGCAAATCAGCAACCATAAAAAACGAGTGAACAGCATGAGGCCTCTGGTATGTTGCAAGTGTATTGAATAATATAGGGAACAGCTTATGATGCCTCTTACCGCATAGAAGATCAGAGATTTGATGCTGGGGACAGCATTCCCGTTCTGAGAATCTGTCTTCCAGACAGTGCTATTGATAAAAGAAATCCATCAAGAACCTGTAAATTATGAAGCCAAATAATTCTGTCAAATAAAATTTATTGATACCATTTCTTCAACATAATACAGTGCTCGGCTTTATTAAATAAGAACATAATAGTGACAATAGGTGAATATGCTCACAATACCATACCATACCCACAAGTATGGTATCACAAATTCACAAGTCCACAGGAATACACAATACTCCCTCCATTCGGTACTCTTACATAACAGAATTTATTAGCGCCTTGGTCTTTGCAAAAAAAAATTACACGCCCTACATAACAGAATGGAGGGAGTAATGATTACATTAAGTGTATACAACACTACCATATTTCGCAAAACGAAATTAGGTAAAAGAACAAGCATGGTCCAATTTGTGTAATTCGGGCAGTATTTTGAAGAAAGACATGCATGAGTTGCCATTACCAAAAAGAAATATATAAATCATACGGGTCACTCTGAGAAATATTTTCAGCATACAGTTCACCAGGCCAAAGGCATCTTTTGTATTCAAAGTAAATATAAAACAAAGCATATCCATTGAATCACAAATTTTCAAGCAACTGAAACAAGTCAGCAGAATTAGTTCATGCAAATATATATGATTGCCAACACAAAACAATTCCGCTTAGTTTGTGGCCAAGCCATTAAACCAATTCTACTTAGTTTATGGTCAAGCCATCTACATACATAGTTGGCATTTGGCTAGTATGCCAATTGCCAACAAGTCAACCACCGCTCTTCTTCCCTTAGCAGGCAAGAAAGTGTTCCCTACAATCTTTATTTCTATGTAATCTGACAAAAGGGCACGAGTACTGAGAGCATGTCCAATGCTAGGCTTATCCGTGGACTATCCCAACACTATTCAGACACTATGCAATCATTAACCTACTCCCAATATTTTCCTCTCTTATATTTTAATCCCTACACCTACTCACCTAGTGCGACAGTGATGGGATAGCCCCAATTTGAGCCTAGCGTTGGACATGCTCTGAAACACCTTGCAAAATACTAAAGCATTGTTCACTTAATTACTATATATCACACTGTATTTAATTCCTGGATGTTGCAGCCTGTGCACACATCAATTCTAGCAAAGCTGCGCAGCGAATGGAGGAAAAAAAATAATTTCGCGACTAGACACCAAAGGTTATCAGGAATTGAAAAAAAGGTCGCAAAAAAGTTGCCTCTGAGTATGAAGTTGCTTTCACATCCACAGTCATACTGTTGTGCTTTAGCTTGCTCTGGATTTCATTCATTGAACAGCAGGACAAAATAAAAAAGATATACTGCTTACAGTGTGTATATATATATTTTTTCAATAATATGTCCTTCAAACATGGGTAAAATCATAACGTACTATTAAAAATGAGAGCAAAACTAAAAAAAACACATGTCATTGACACCGTTAAGTATGTTTAACGGAATAGGGTAAAAGTGGCATTCGATTTGAAAAAGTAGGGGCAAAATCACAAACCTGACAAATTGAGGGTAAAATCACAATTAGTCGGAGACGGATGCGAACGGCGAAACCCTACCTGCGCCGCTCTATTGCAAGTGGCGACCGACCCGCTGCCGCCGGCGGTTCATCGCGACCGCGCCGACCCCGGATCGCCACCCCCTCGAGTTTTTGCCGCCCTCTCCGCAATCATGGAGCAGCTGTATGCTCAGCTATATGCACTTAACGGCGCAACGGCGCTCGATGTACATCCTTTCCCTACCTGCTGATGTTTGTTTTGATTCTTTTTGATTCCCTATCTACTACTGCTTGATTCCTTTTCCCCTTTTCTTAATCTATATGCTTTTTCCTTCGTTTGCAGGGCGAGCAGCAACATGGATTTGCCACAGTCGCCGAACTGCGAGTCTTCATTGCTCCCCCACCACCATTTTTTTCAAGGGAGAGATTTCTTAATCTTCACGAATGCCTTGCTCTACTTTTTAATAGGCATATATTCATGTTTGACCATGGTTCGGTTCATTATGATGATGCGTTAGCATTTGGCAACTATACGTGGAGACTGGTCTCCAGAAAAGTTAGTGACTATTTATTTTGTTGTTTGTTGATATTTGCATTGGTGGTCGAGCCATTTATGATAGTTTATTATTTGGTCTTCTAATATTTATTCTTGTGCATTGACACAGCAATATCTCGACATGGCAGTGGTTCATCATACTGCATCAGAGGAAGGAAACTTTGGCAGGTGGAAGTTCTATTCATACCAGGATGAACCCAGACGACAAAAAATGCAGGTGAACTTGAAAATCACCAGAAAAAGGACCTTAAGCATTTGCATGACCCTAACAGACCGGACATCGAGAAGATCCCCCAGATCTCCTTCCTCATATGGAAGATCAAGTGTCTTCCTAGACTTAAAAGATCAGAGATAATAGCACAGAACTTTCCTCTTGGTATCCTTCCTGAAAACGGTAGAATTGATGACGTGCTGTTAGAATATTCTCGTTTTCATCTGCTGAGTCGCTGTGAGAAAAGGAAGCGTATCAAAACACATTTATTGTGCCTGCAAAGCATTATTCAGAATGAAGAAGATCTGGTTCATGCTGCTTATCAAAAAATGAGGTAGCATGCTGCCAATGCTGGTGGCGATAATGATGTGGATGATGGTGATGGTGGCAGCATGAATGAAATCTTCTTCATTCTGAATAATGCTTTGCAGGTACAATGGATGTGTTCTGATAAGCTTCCTTTTCTCGCAGCGACTCAGTAGAGAAAAACGAGAATATTCTAACAGCACGTCATCAATTCTACCGTTTTCAGGAAGGATACCAAGAGGAAAGTTCTGTGCTATTATCTCTGATCTACTTCTAAATCTAGGAAAACTCTTGATCTCCCATATGAAGAAGAAGATCTAGGAGATCTTCTCGATGTCCGGTCTATTAGGGTCATGCAAATGCTTAAGGTCCTTTTTCTGGTGGTTTTTTAAGTTCACCCACATCTCTTGTCGTCTGGGTTCATTCTGGTATGAATAGAACTCCCCACCTGTCAAAGTTTCCTTCCTCTGATGCAGTATGATGAACCACTGCCATGTCGAGATATTGCTGTGTCAATGCACAAGAGTAAACATTAGAAGATCAAATAATAAACTATCACAAATGGCTCGACCACCAATGCAAACATTAACAAACAAAAGAATGAATAGCCACTAACTTCTCTGGAGACCAGTCTCCACGTATAGTTGCCAAATGCTAACGCATCATCATAATGAACCGAACCATGGTCAAACATGAATATATGCCTATTAAAAAGTAGAGCAAGGCATTCGTGAAGATTAAGAAATCTCTCCCTTGAAAAAAATGGTGGTGGGAGAGCAATGGAGACTCACAGTTCGACGACTGTGGCAAATCCATGTTGCCGCTCGCCCTGCAAACAAAGGAAAAAGCATATAGATTAAAAAAAGGGGAAAAGAAATCAAGCAGTAACAAATAGGGAATCAAAAAGAATCAAAACAAACATCAGCAGGTAAAGAAAGGATGTACATCGAGTGCCGTTGCGCCGTTAAGTGCATACAGCTGAGCATACAGCTGCTCCATGATTGCGGAGGGGGCGGCGAAAACTCGAGGGGGGGTGGCGATCCGGGGTCGGCGCGGTCGCGATGAACTGCCGGCGGCGGCGGCGGCGCTAACTGGAGTGGGGTCAGCGCGGTGGCTATGGAGGCGGCGGCGGCGGGTCGATCGCCACTTGCAATAGAGCGGCGCAGGTAGGGTTTCGCCGTTCGCATCCGTCTCCGACTAATTGTGATTTTACCCTCAATTTGTCAGGTTTGTGATTTTGCCCCTACTTTTTCAAATCGAATGCCACTTTTACCCTATTCCGTTAAACATACTTAACGGTGTCAATGACACGTGTTTTTTTAGTTTTGCTCTTATTTTTAATAGTACGTTATGATTTTACCCATGTTTTAAGGACATATTATTGAAAATATTTTGATAATGACCTGATATACTAGTATTTGACGGTGACATTATAGATCAATATTGAAAAGTTTTGACTAAGGGTTTAAATCGCGTTTTTCGCGGTTTAGCGGCGAGGTCCGGAAAAAGCTATAAAAGCTATCACGGGCTATCGCGGAAGCTATCATGTATAGCGTTTTAATATAGAAATATAAGAAATATGAAATATTTGAAAAATATTTGTCATGTCCATTTAAACAATACACACACCTGTTACTTTAAGACTGCTTATGTACACTAATGTATATACACTAGTTGAGATGGCGCGCCCATGGCGTGCCGTGCTAGCCGTGCAAATTTCCATCTAACTGGTACCAAAATATAAATTAGTTCTACACATGCATGTTGGCTTGAACGGCAACAATATCCACACCGATTTGTTAGTGCTCAGTGTGGCAAGCAACATGAACCGAAAAAATTAAAGCCAACTATTGCATGAAGATAATGGCAAGCAACGAAACGATCCATGCATGAGCACTTTTTTAGAAAATAATCCATCCAAAAACATGAACATACTTAGTATTACCACACAAAATTCACTGTCCACTGGCAGAAGGCCAAAGATCCTCTCATCAGCCATGAATCTATGACCAATGACGTGCCCAACTCCTCTAACCAAAACCAGACAACAATGGAATTACATGACAGGTACAATAATTGTTTCCCTCAATTTGTATAATGAAATTTAAAACCACATGGTAAAACACCACCAAAAATTATAATTTACAACAAAAACCCATTAGCGTCGGTAGGCTTGTACAAAGTTACAATAACTATGCAAGACGAATCATGTTTGATTGCAGCTTTATGAAGAGAAGAAACATGGGGACATAAACGTTATTGCCAACCATAAATAAAAAAAAAACTCAAATATGTTAATGAAAATGAACCTAATGGTCAGTCACATCCATTCTATCACAAAATAGTTGTATAAGGTCTGAATCCAACAAAAAAAAAATGCTTGATATTTATAACCTAGCAGAAGGCCTAAAATATGCCAGCTAGTAACCACGGGCTCAATCAAGTTAACTCAACAAACTTATAAAGGACTAATGTGCAAACAGGTAAATAGCTATGGAATTAGAAGCACTATAGATGATTGATGCGCAAACCGGTAGATACCAAACAAATCTATGGAAGGGGATTTTTTTTACTTACCTAGGGTTACTGCCCACCGGATGGGGAGCAGGAACAATAGCTGAGCAACCCGGCGAGCCGGAGGCAGATCTGCCACCGCCTCTAAGGGCCTCAGGCAGGGCGCGCCGGCTTTCTAGGGGAGGAGAGGTCGGAGGTGTGGCCGCCGCCGCCGCTGAGGCCCTCAGTCCGGCCGCGCCGCGACGCTGGGAGAGGGGGGACCAAAGACGGGGACGACGTCGGCGGCGAGGGCCCGAGGCGGTCCGTGCCATGCGCGAGCAGAGAGGGGAGGCCGGAGACGGGGAGCGGGGAGCGGGGTGGAGGGCCATCGGGAGGTGTGGATCTGGACCGAGGACGCGTATGGGACTCGCTGGGAGAGAGGCGGTCGTAGGCGGAGCTGCCGCCGCCGCCGTGCGGCCGAAGCGTAGGGCGCGCCGTTGCGGGAGAAGGAAGGGGACCCAGACGGCGAGGCTGGAGAGGCCGCCGCCGTCGCCGCTGTGCGGCCAAGGCACCGGTGTCGATGCGGAGTGAGGGAGAAAGGGAGGGGATCCAGACGGGGAGGCAGGACAGGCGCGCGCTCTGGAGGAGTGGAGGGGTAGCGATTGGCGCTCTGGAGAATATTGTCTAGGAGGCTCGATAAAAATACACATTAGACTGGTTCTAGATGCTCGTCTGGACGACGGGTTGATTACGGGAAAGATGGAGGGTTTTTTTGCAAAAGCGTTTCGCTGGGCATCCTAGGCGCTCGGATGGGCTTGGCCGCGGGATCCGACGGCCGAGAGAAATCGGGGCGACGTGGCCCGCGCGAGAGCAAAAAATGCGCCAGGTGGCACGGCCGGGGCAAGCGTTTCAAAAGACGATTGTCTTTGCCCAATACATATCCTTCAGCTCTGACCCTCTTTGTCTAATAATATCAGAGCAAAACTACGATCACTAGCAACTTTGTCTAATATCAGAGCAAAACTAAGATCACTAGCAACGGAACCGTGCCATAGGCACGTTGTTTTTCATCATTTAGTTAGCGGTATGAAAAAAGGAGTAATAGGCTGATAATGATAATCCATGATATCTAAAATGTTTATGCCTATAGGATGCTAATTTGTGATATGTATATTGCTGGTAAATGGAATAGTTGATAAGTAGAAAAGGTATCGAATGAACTCTGTAAAAATCAGAAGGCAATGCAATAGTGCTAAACTAAAACAAAAAACTATATATGTGCAAGAACGAAAAACAAAAATTATTCGTAAACCATCACAACAAAAATGTGATTGAAAACGACCACAAGGAAGACGATACATGGTAGAACAACAGTTTACCAGAACCATCACTAATTGTGCACAGATTGAACGCGGAAGTACATTTACCTCTCCCATGCAGCAGACTGAAAGTGGCTTACCTTAAAACGAGAAACCATCGGCCATAAATTTAAGGCACAAAACCCGAGAACACATCAAACATAATAGTAATTTGTATAGGACATTACATCAACCTTATAAAAAATGGGAAAATGAATGAAACAATACTTAAACAATTAACTAAGATAAAAAGAAAACTATAAAAACAGATCCTGCCCAAAAATCATGAAAGCATTGTATACAACATTGTGGTAGTACATTTAAACCACGGGCAGAGCATAGTCAGCCAAATGAACCAGGTAACTGGAAGAGGTGCCGCAGCTCGTACGTTGAAGGAATCGACACATGCTGAAGAGCTGAAATCATAAGATACCAAGAAGAATGGCAACCATGAAGCAAAAAGGCCTATATCTACTTTGATAAAATTGTCTGTGCACATACATACCTCAACTTCAGGATGCAGAAAGCCCACATAATGAACTATTTCACCAAGCATTGATGCCTTATGTAGTTGTTGAGATCAAAAGATGTCTATCAATAGGCAACAGCTGAAAATATAACAATCAAAGAAATATGGTAGGCACGAAGCAAAAACACCCTATACCTTTCAATTTTTATAAACCTATCTATACACATAATTTGACCTCATGACGAAGAAATCTAGCACAAGGAACCATGTCAGCAAGTACTGATGCCATATGGTACTGCTTGCAAAATGAAATGTTCACGAAGTTCTGCATTTTTATAGCAGTACTGAACAGGAAAGCGATACCTTAATATAGAATCCAAGACATGGTATTGGAGATTCTCCATTTGGTCTGAAACTTTATCCCTTTGTATCATTGTATGCCTCTGATGTACACAGCCTAAAAAGACAGGCAATTAAAATAAAGTAGGTAGCAGTTACCTTGTTGCAACAGCATGGAGACAGCTGGCTATACATACGCACACATAAAGCAAACTAACATAGTTATCATGGATGAGGCCGGGAAAAGATTAGAAAAGAGAAAATTGCACTGTAGCCCCCGGAAGTTGGCACCAAGTTTCACTTAGCCCCCGGAAGTTGTAAATTACTCTGCCGGCCCCTCGAAGTTGGCACCGTTTGCACCACAGGCCCTGGACCGTTATATCCCCGTTAGATGATGACGTGGCACTAAAAAGCAGGAAAAAAATTAAGAATAACCTAAAAAATTCAGAAAAATCATTAAAAATCAAAAAAATCGAAAAAAATCGAAAAACCGAAAAATTCATAAAAATCATTAAAAAAAAATTCAAAAAACATTAAAAAATCAGAAAAAAAAATTCAGAAAAATCATTAAGAAATTCAGAAAAATCAGGGGGGAAAAACAGAAAAAACAGGAAAAAAAACTCAAAAAATCATAAAAAATCATAAAAAATCAGAGACATCATAAAAAATTTAGAAAATCATAAAAAACTCAGGAAAATCATAAAAAACATTTAAAAAAAATTCAAAAAAATCATAAAAATCATTAAAAAAATCAGAAAAATCATAAACATGCCGCATCCTGCCTATCCGCATCCTAACATCAACATTGCGCTTTATACCTTCTGCATCGATCAAGAGAGGCCGTGCAAGTAGGCTGGTCCCAAAGTTGATCTGTCCTGTAAGGCTGTAATGCATGCATGGTCCTCCTGTACCTAGCTAGCGTAGATGGCTACCACGTTTAAACGGAGCAAACTAGAACACGTACAGTATGATTTTTCTGAATGTTTATGATTTTTTTTGATTTTTTTTATGATGTTTCTGAATTTTTTATGATTTTTTTTAGTTTTTTATGTTTTTTATGATTTTTGTAATGATGTTTTCTGAGTTTTTTATGATTTTATGAGTTTTTATTATTTTTCTGAGTTTTTTATGATGTCTCTGAATTTTTTATGATTTTTCTGAGTTTTTTCTGTTTTTCCTGATTTTTAATGATTTTTCCGAATTTTTATGATTTTTTTTATGATTTTTTATGATTTTTTTTTTCTGATTTTTCCGAAATTTTTCTGATTTTTTTTTAAATTTTTAATGATTTTTCTGAATTTTTTATGATATTCTTAATTTTTTTTCCTGCTTTTTAACGCCACGTCATCATCTAACGGGATATAACGGTCCAGGGCCTGTGGTGCAAACGGTGCCAACTTCGAGGGGTCGACAGAGTAATTTACAACTTTCGGGGCCTAAGTGAAACTTGGTGCCAACTTCCGGGGGCTACAGTGCAATTTTCTCATTAGAAAAATAACCATACATAGCTATCATGCAACATCCACATACATAGATCACATGGTAAGATAACCATATGCTCAGGACATACTCGAATGATGCATTCACAAACAACACAGTAATCTGACAACTATGCAGTTGAACACTATCAATAGGCAGTTGAGCATCAAGATCAGCACGTGCCACCATTGCCTATAAGCATTTAAAGCTATTCATTGTGTAGTATTAATAGGGAAATCCATTAAAGTGGCAAATATTCAATATAATGAACAAATAGCGAACAGACACATCCGAATTGCAAGTTAGCTAATAATAGTAGGGTCAAGTTGTATAACATGAACACTAACCATGGAAGCCATAGAATGAGTGATATAAATCAAACGTTCCCGCGCGCAGCTCAGTCTGGAGCGCGGCCGTCGTCTGGACGCGCTCGGCGGCGGCGGTCTGGTGCGTCTGCAGCACGCTGATCGCCCTCCGCATGAAGCCGATCAGGTCGCCTAGGGTGACGCCGGCCTGGGTGAAGGGAGCTGCCGCCAGCGCAGAACTGGTCGTTGGGGCGGGCGCGCGCGGAGTCGCCTGAGCGGGCGGCGGCGGGCCCCCAGCAAGAGCACTTGGTGCGGGGCTGCATGCGAACGAAGTGCGTCGGAAGAAGTACAGACAGAAGCTGTTGCGGCTAAGAAAAAAAGAGAGAAGAAAAGGGTTTAGGCCTTACAGTCAGCGACGAGAGGTGGCGCGGGATTGGCCGACGGGCAAGGTTAACCCGCCGGCGCCCGATGGTCGCGGGGCTGCCACGGCGGTTCCAGCCGCAGTGCTCGCCGGCGGAGCAGGCTGCGTCGCGGCGGCTGGAGGAGGAGTAGGCGCGTCCGCGCCAACACTTGGTGCCACGGCGGGCGCGATCGGCACGGCGATGGAGGCGTCCCCCACTTCTGTGCTTGGTGAAGCAGCGGGGGAGTCCGCTTGGCGGCAGGGTCTCCACCCGCCATTGTCCTTTTGCCAGCGGAGAGCGCTTCCACAGTGCAAGCGCCGGAGTCATGGTCCGGTGGCGCCGGGCCGGCCTTGGCTGGGTCCGCCAGCGACGGGCTAGTCGCGGATCACCAAGGGGCCCCGGCGCGGAGCGACGACCAGGCAGGTGGAGTCCATGGCGGGCATAGAGCCCACGATCCGGGTGCGCTCCAAGGGGTCGATGTCGCACAGGGGCTGAGCCCCGGATGGGAACGACCGGCGGTCGGGCGTGGTGACCGCCAGGATATCGAATAAGTCCCTCAGCTAGGCGGCGCCTAGCTCACCGGCGCCTGGAAGAGAGAACCGAAAGAAGGTGAGCGATGAAAAGCTTGAATCAAGAAAGCAAGTAAACAAGTTCGAAGAACCAACGTACCGGAGGGACAGGTGCGGGTCACGCCAGAAGTATCGGTGTACAAGTAGAAGGGGCGCTCGCGCCGGCGGAGCGGGCTGATCCGGCGGGTAAGGTAGTCCAGGACCACCGAGGCCCCAGACAGTTTCGCGGTGCGCAGCCGCTCAACCCGCTCCACCATGGCCCGGAGCTCCGTCGTGTCGTCCACAGGCACGATCCAACTGTCCGCGGCGACCGCTTTCTCCTCCGGGAGCTGGAGGCCGTCAGTGCCGCTGTCATCGGCGATGTACACCCAGTCCGACCTCCGGTTGCGCCAGTTGGATCTCATCGGAAAGGAGATGTACTAGCCGCTGAGGTTGTCGCGGAGCCGGATGTGGCAGCTCCCTACCACGTGACCGTCCGGGTTGAGACGGACAGTGAAGAAGTAACAGAAAAGTGGAAGGTTCGGCGCCACCCCCACAAACATTTCGCAGAGGTGGGCGAAGGCAGCAATGCAGACGATGGAGTTGGGGGTGAGGTGAAGAGCATGAAGGTTGTAGTAGTGGAGGACGAAAAGAAAGAACTCGGAGTAGAGCGGGAGGAGGCCCGCCAGTATCGCCCACACGAAGGTGACGATCTCGCTGCTTCGGGGCAGCGGCTTGACGAGCAGGGCGCGATCATCTTGATCTTGCCCTCGCGCGCGTCGTCGACGGTAGAGCTGGAAAGGATGGCCATGGCGGTGGCGGAGTGGTTGCTGCGGCGGCGAGAAGGACGAGAAGAGCTAAGTGTGATGAGCCCTAAGTCACAAGCAAGAAGCGGCGGCGCAAGGGTTGGCAAAGGCTGGGTGGATAGGCCGTGAGGCTAAGTCCCCAATTTATAGGTGAAGATGCGACGCTTCGCGCGTGCCGTTTTTGGCAAAATCATTATGGCGTCGTACCACGATCTCCACGACAGTCCGTTTCCCCATACGTGGCCCCGGTTCCCCAGGAGGCAGAGGCTGCGGCGCGAGAATCCACCAATCCGGCTACGCAGAGAAAGTGGTGGGACCCCCCTGATTCGCTGTACTTCCCAATGCAGCGGTTCAATTGCTCAAAGCGGAGGAGGTTTGCGTCTCCGGGTGGTCCCGGGGGCTACTGTCAGTGTATTTTACACCGAGGTGTACCCTCGCGTCACTTCCATGTGGGACCGGGAGACCGTCAGAGGGTGCCCCATACTCCGCGACATCGAGCCCAAGCGGGTCAAGGTCTGGTTCCAATCCAAGGACATTGAAGTCACTTATTTCCACCACGTGTCAGCCCGGCGAGCAGGTGGGCGAGCAGGCCCCAGCGCCGGGCGGACAGGCTACGTGGCGTACCGGCGAGCAGGTGGGCGAGCATGCCCCAGCGCCGGGCGCTCAGTACGCGTGTTGGTTCAGCGAGCAGCTGGGCAAGCGGCACGTTCCGGAAGAATGCGCCCAAGGCTAGCTGGAGGGCATAGGGCCCCACTGCCAGAGGGTGAGGAGCGAAAGAGGAGGGAAGCTTCCTTCCTAAGGATACGCAAGGATCATCCTTGATCTGGAGCATTCAATGCGACGGAACAAGTCTGACGGAGTGGGTGGGGTTCTGACGGAATGATCGGGTTCTGGATTCGGACTGTGAATCCCGAAGATAGCTAAGACTCACAAGTGCAAGGAGCTTGAGCAGGACTAGGGCTGTTACCCGATCAGGGGGCCTGAACCTGGGTAAACTTGGTGCCTGTTCTTGCGTTCTTGCGTTGGAGAGGAGATAGGAGTGATCCAGCTACGCACACCCCCACTGCTGAACAACCGGAATCAGTCCCCGAAAAACCTGTCAGCTGAAACACGCCGACAATAATATATTTTGAAATTTTTTCTAGTCGCTTTTCGACGGCTCTCAACTTTTCAAATTATTAGTTGTCTTATAGTTTCATCCTAATCAAACATAATCTTATTTAGGTTCTGTCGGGGATTAAATTACGGCCCATTGCCATGGCCCACTCCCTAACGGCCCAATCGAACAGCCTACCAGGGCCCAACTCCCTGGAAGGTTCTATCTGGCTCATATGCATCCTGCCGAACAGCTTCTTGGTTGGCACGGTGCGTAACGGTCTAGGATTCCTGTTTGAGTCCTACTCGAATAAGAGTTCTGCACGGCTACATGAAGACCCGGACGTAGTTTTTCGGATTGGATTAGGAGTCGTGATCCCCAAGAATTGGAGTCTACCTCATCTACCTCGGGACGTATTTGGCATGTACGAGTTCGTTACGGTCTCATAGTTAGCCCGGCCCGATTTTCCCTCGGTAGGTCGGTTTGCTCAGCACTATATAAACCGAACCCCTATGGCGTTTAGGGGGGATCGGGACCCCCCTGGCCAGAAGCTGGTGACTTAGCACCGGATCATCGTATTGTTGCATACTACACCCTGTACGCACATAATCTCGCCGAGATCTGTTCGTCTCGTCGAGGATCCTCTTGTAATCATCTCTGATATATAAGAAAGGCTGGACGTAGGGCTATTATCTCTCCCGAGAGGCCTGAACCAGGATAAAAACCCTTGTCTCCCTGTTCGTCGTTGGTTGCTGTTCGTGTTGTTCGGCGTGTCTCCTATCTCCATCTTAAAGAACCTTAGTTGACTTGGGTCAATATCCCAACCGTCGACACATATGCATTTATGCACAGGTCCAACTAGGCAGCTGCCATCATGCATGCAGGTTAGCATTTCATGGCTGTCAAAGTTGAGAGGGCCAGCTAAGCTAATCACAAAACATGGAAGTATGGAACGCATACATATGGGGGTGGGAGACCCAACAGCTAGGCAGTGGCCTGTCTTTCTACCCTTCCTTAATCTATTCAAAATTTTCTAAAACATCAACCTTTTAGGGACAGAGTAGTACCTTCAAAACTGCGAAAACAAACTAAAGCGTATGTTTTTTTTCACAAAAATAAGCCATTTAAACTGTTAAACTATTCGGTCTTTTTTCTCTGGTAACTGTGACTGTACTTGCAACATAGCTCAAGGTCTGCGGGCATTGATGGAATGAAGGCTCTACGGGACATTGATGCGACCACGGGAGACTTTTATTAATAATACTTGCGTCGTCGGAAGAACCAAGAGGAGCAGTCATCATTCAAGCGCGAGCTGCTAGGAGCCAGTGCGTGCCCTGCCCGCTAGCTGTCTTCCTCTCCATTAACTCCGGAAATCGACGCTAAAGACTTCGACTGCCACCAAAGTCCATAATCAAGAGAAGTAGAGGACCAACAGGACAACGATGAGAGAAGTAGAGAACCAACAGGACAACGATGAGGATAAGCTTCATGATCATGGATGAACAAAAATGATTTGGCCGAAACCAAATCAAGCATGTTTAACCTCATGCCATCTTTTTACCCCAAACGAAATACACAAACCGCGAATGAACTTGAACGAAATGCAAGGATTGTAAATGATCCATCCACTTTTCATTTCTTGAAATAAAAAAACGAACCCGGACAAGATTCACCCCGCTCCGGTTGTTCCAAATCCACCTTGTCTTGCTCCTGGTTGGTCGTGGGGCATCGGACGTGGATTGAGGAAGATGAACTTTTTTTAAACGAGATTGAGGACGATGACTTGGCAGCGGAAGTCCGGCCGCAGAACCAGTTTTCATCGCTGCGGCATGCTCTCTGCTGCTTTGCTCCAGTCTGCTGAGTAAGAAGAGATGATCAGAGGATAGAGATGGGAAAAGGAAAAGGAGAGGATACACTGGTCAAATGAGCTGAAATTCTAAGAATTAATTTTGACTCACCCTAATTACTTTTTACCGACAAAGCCATAATAATTGCATCTATTAAATACAGAGGACAGATGTTTCCAACGAGAAAAGCAGAGATTAGATTCTGATTTGACTCGACAGCTAGGTTAAAGTTCAGATTGGGTTCTTGATTCAGAATGGGTCAGACCCGAGTTGGTTCCTGCCCCGACTCAGTAGATAGCTCAACCCAACTTATTCCTTCAGCTTAGCCACCTTGAACATAGCCTTAATTTAAATTATTTTGTATGTCTATTTTCTCATGATATACTCCTCCGTTCTCGAAAAAAAGTCGTTGTTGACTTTTCGACGACACACATTTGACCATTCGTCTTATTCAAAAATTTATAACAAATATGTAAAAACAAAAGTCATTCTTAAAATACATTGAATAATAAATCAAATCACAATAAAATAAATGGTATTTGCGTTACTTTTTAATAAAACGAATGGTCAAACGTGTGTTTTAAAGTCAATGGCGACTTTTTTTCGAGAATGGGGTAGTATAATTTATTATTTTTTGACCAGAATAATTTATTATATAATATATATATATTTAATAAAATTAATTACGCACATACATACATACACCCTCTAAAATGGGTCCATCAGTTTGTAATACTGTGGGTCCGGTTTGGCCATCTTAGTGGTTATTGTAGGGGCCGTGCTTTGGCTAGAAGCCCAACCCATTACCCCATTAGGTCCAATTCCTACAGTAATTAGGCCAAGCAGGTCCGAACTAAGCTGCCCGGTTTAGCCGGTTGACTATCTCTATCCAATGCCTTAGACGAAAAACGTTTCATTGGATCAAAGCAGATCTAATGAGCAATATTGGGTTGTCCGGTCCGGTCTAGCTTGTGGAGTGTGACCTATTTGAAACAACTCTATGTACTCGCCACATGACCACGATTCAATGCAAAACCATCGACTTTTACTCAGGTTCTTTTGGTTGAGATACTAAACTTACTAATAAATACATCATTTCGCTAGCTCTTGAGGAAAGGAAGTGAGCAAAATAATGTGATAAGAGTTTTTTCGAACAACGAATTTCCGTCTTCACACTCTTCCCCTTACAACTCCACAGGGTCATTTGTTAGTGAAAATAGATCAATGTTGTGTTTTTTATCATAAACTTTTAAGGCTGTAAGGACTATGCTAGACTGGTCTAAGGGCATGTTTGTTAGTGGTCTATTCCAGCACTAATCACATACAATTCAATCTTGGTCTTATTATCCTCTACAACCCCTGTTGAAAGGATCGCTATGCCGCCTAGGGGGGTGAATAGGCGAATAAAACGAAATTGCGGAATTAATAAACTCAAACAGTGACCAGCACGTCGGATGTTCCGATCTGGTACAGTACACCTTGCGTCGGATGTTCTGATTTGGGTCGGATGTTCCGATGTACGTCGGATGTTCCGATCCTGACTGTACTGGAAACGGCGAAAACCTGCAGTAAAAACTGATTTCTCGCAAAAACAAGTTTAGATCTACTCAAGACTACTCAAAACAAGTCCAAAACAATAGTAGAACAAACTTATTGTAGGAAAATTAAATTACTCAAGATCAAGACGAATAACACGGCGATTTTTGTTTACCGATGTTCGGATCTTTGAAGGGAGATCCTACTCACCGTTGGGAAGGCACAAAGCCCGGACCACCAAGACTCTAATCCCCTTCCGATGTTGCACAAAGCACTCACCGGTTTCACTAAGCGAGACCTTTTCCTTGCGGAGGCGGAATCAAACCGACACAAACATCCGGAGGTAACGCCACACAAAGTTCGGTGGCTCCCCAGTGACACCTAGCCGTCTAGGAGCCCTTCAAGCCTCCAAGAGTAACAAATGCTGCGGAGAAATTGTTAGGATTCTAAGTGCTCAAGAATTAGGATCGCTCTAAATCGTGGAGCACTTTGGGTGCCTTTGATCTCTCGGATCTATATTTCAAAAGGATGAACAAGAGAGAGAAAGGCTTGTGTTCTTGGGTGCTTCGATCTCTCAGATCTGGATCGCACAACATGAACAATAGAGAGAGAAGGCTTGTTTGCAAAGAACTGAAAGAATGATGTGTATAGATCTTGATTTTTTGCAACAGTTATTATGGCTGGTGGAGAGGGGAGGCTTTAAATAGCGAATCCTCACGAAAATAGCCGTTGCTACAGTGCAGCCCGAGTCGGATGTTCTGACGTACATCGGATGTTCCGACCCACGTCGGATGTTTCGGTCAGATGTTCCGACCCACGTCGGATGTTCCGATGGGGTGTGCAATGGATCGCGCTGGCAGGCTGGCAGCAAGCAGAGGACCCGCCATCGGATGTTCCGATGGGGTAGGTTCTGTATAGAGGGTATTTTGAGCGGAAAATTCACACGAACTTCGAGAATCCTGTTTTGAGCACTTAGCAACCTTTATATGCTTCTCCGTAGCACCCCCTTTATAGTATGGCAAGCCTAGACTCAAGAAACAAAGATTTACAATTTTGCGAATATATAGAGTCTTGATGCCATCTTCAACCTGTAAATATTTGAGGGGTACACCACCACTTTAAACTTGTATAACCTGTGCATATATCTCATATTCAAAACATTAGTTCTATAATTGTTGATCATGAATCACCAAAACCTACTAGGGGCCTAGATGCACTTTCACCTATATTTTTCTCTTGTATTTTTCTGTCAACCTTAGATCAATTATGATACTAATTATGGGGGGTTAGCAATAAACATACGCTAAGCTTGTGCATATTTGTATGAGAACTAGGCCGCTTTAGTTGCTAACCAGCCTTATCCCATTTGAATAAAAAATTATTTCAAAATCTAGATGATTAATAGGATTTAAAAGTACACACTATAAAAGCAAAAATGTATTAAATTTTGCATGATAACTTTCAAATAGATATATAATTATATACATTTAATTTAATCTATTATTATGTTATAGTTAGGACTAAATGAGCCTAATGCCCTAAGCTAGAGCTGGCTAGATAGGATGACCCATACCGTTATCTGTCTCGGAAATGAGGGTCCAGGAGAGTTTGGCAGGTAAATTTCCAATTCCCAGGCTCCAACTAGGCTGCGCGCCAGCGCATTCGGCCCTTGCTCAGTATGAGTTTTGAACTGCCTAGGCTGTCATCTTAGGATCTTTTGGGCAGGGCCCGAATCCAGCTTCCCCAGCAAACTTGACGTGGGCTTATTGTTCCTTGGGTTGCGGGAATTCCACACTTCGCGGGGCCTTACTAGGGTGCGAGGAGGTGTCGGCTTATCCCGTCGTAGGAGTACCCCGGATTGCTTTATCCTTGGCCGTCGGATTTTGGTTCCACAAAGAGAGAGATTTGTGACAATTCTATGTAATGCAGAGTTATACACAGCCACGGTTTTGAAGTCTGCAAACCTCAGGCGAGCCCAGTCCTGCTGTGCTTGTGTCCCTATAGTGTACTTGAGCTTTTCGAACCGCTTCTTAAGTGCAGTCCAAAGCTCAGTACCATTCTTTTCGGCCATGTACTCTTGCTTTAGAGTAGGGGACAGGTGATGACTGATGAAATGCAGTGTTTGATTATTCTGTGCTAGGGTAACAGCGCCTGCTTCAATGCCAATGGCGGCGCAGAGACTTTTACCACCAAGCACAATTTTCACATCCGATGTCCAAGTAAGGTAATTCCTGCCGTGGGAGGCCAGCTCCTCAAACTCGCGGCTCACGATGCCAGACATCTGCATGATGTAAATTCATTTTCATAAGATTACCGAGGTAATCACAGTGGTGCGTGACAATATTCTCGTAATTTCCAATAAATCAATGCTAAAATAATGATTGCAAATTATAATAGCAAATTCTTCAAATAATTGCATATAATAATAAATGGCAGCAAAACCTTTATTAAATATGCAAGATCCAATTTCATGTATCCAGATATTCGAATTCACAATATTCATAAATTACAGGGGTCAAAGTGTAAATACATAAAATAAATACACATGCAATTTCATATTCAGGCCCGTTACTTTCTTTCCCTTTTCTTTACTTTAATTCTTTAATTCATTCTGACCAAAAAGGCCTTCTTTTCTTTAATTCTTAACCCGCAGCCCAACCCCCTTTTTTTTTCTCTTTCGGCCTGCCCGAGCCGGCCTGCTAGCGGGGCGCTCACGGGACGGCCTACTCGGCGGCAGAGGCCCATAGGGGGGCGCGCGGGGCGGCCCACGCGGCCCATCGCGACGCGTCTTGGGGCGGCGGCCTGCTGAGGGGGGCGGCCCACGCGGGGCGGGCGGCCTGCTGAGGGGCGGCTAGGGTTTCCCCGAGCCTCCGCCGTAGCGGTGGGGCGCTGCTGGGTCGTATAACTTCGTATAATGTATGCTATACGAAGTTATTACGAGGATAGAGATTATGTTGTGATAATTCGTAACGATTTTTTCGTGGCTTTTAGTAGTCCTTCCAAAGATTTAAAACTATTTTTTAATTATTTTTAAAAAAATTTTAGACCTCTTTTCGAGGGCTTTTAAATTTGCTACAGTATTACGCCAACGCAACGATACGATGAAAAGAACAAAACCTTAAATAACAGCAACCCGGTCCTGTGTCCACCACCGAGTAGATTTCTCCGGACCAAATCCCCATCGGCCTCCGCCGCCACTGGCCTTTCGTCTCTGACGCCGACACAGCCACACAGGGTGGGGTTTCTTTATATATATCGACACCCTGCTGAACGGCCGGCCGTCCGTCCAAAGGTGAGGTCTTGGTTTTCAGGATTCCTTCTTTTATACTCGGCCGGCGAGATTGATTTTTCGATTCCAATCTCCAACTGGATGTGCTGCTCTGCGGCAGATTTAGATTTGGGTGCGCAGGGCAGGGCAGGGATCGAGATGCCGCAGGCACGGTGCTGAATTGACGGCCGGCCGGCCGTCCGCCCGCCCAAAGGTGAGGTCTTTGGATTCTGGATTCCTTCTTTTACTCGGCCGGCGCCGGCGAGATTGATTTTTTGATATATCTCCAACGGGGTGTGCTGCAGATTTAGATTTGGCTGGGCAGGGCAGGGATCGAGATGCCGCCGGCACGGCGAATTCGCGGATCCGCGGTGGTGGAACCCAGATCTCCGGCGCGGCGGCTGGGCTCCTTGAATCCGTGCAAGAGGAAGCGCAAGCGCGCTGCATCTACATGCGCGGCGGCACCCCGGAACCGGCCTTCCGCGGTGGAGGAACCCAGGGATGGGGATGGCCCGGACTGGGCGTGGCTGCACGAGGACATGCTCCGTCTAGTGGCGTGGAGCGTGCTGGCCGGCGACAACGGCATACTGGACTACGTCCGCTTCCGCGCGGTCTGCCGCCACTGGCGCTCTACCACCGCGTGTCCGCGCGGCCGTGGCGTCGTCGACGCTCGCTTCCATCCGCGCCACTGGAGGATGCTGCCCGAGGGCTATGGCCTCTATCCAGGCCACACCAAGCTCGCCGGCCGCCTCCGCTTCCTCAACCTCCGCACTGGCGCTTTTGCCTGCGTCGTCATCCACAGGCCCCGCACCCCTAATATCTTCCGGGATCACTTTATCATGGACTCGGTCGATGGCATCCTCCTCCTGCAGAGGGACACCGACATGGCCGTCCGCCTCCTCAACCCGTTCACCGGCGACATCGTGGACCTTCCGTCACTCGCACCCCTCACTCCGCATTTTAAACCCTATGCCGGAGTTCTCGTCTCCTCTCTCAGTGCCAGCCACAACGGGGTGATCACTGTCATGCTTGCCTTTGCCACACCGCGGCTGCCTGCGTTGCATGAATCACGCGTGGCCATTGCTACCTCCAAGGATCATCAGTGGACTCTCTCGAACTGGAAAGCCAAACTCGGGACGAGTATCTTGCCATTTCAAGGCAAGCTCTACTTCTTCACACCCGATATACACTTATTTATGATCGCCCCCTTCGAGGGCTCTTCTCTTTTGCCGCCACCGAAGTTGATTGCCACCTGTCCACGTGACAAAATCAGTCCACCTGACAGATTCAAAGCCCACTTGGTTCTGGTAGAATGTGAGTCCGAGATCCTACTTGTTGGCAAGGACATCAACTCTACGTCATGGTTACAGTTTGATCTTATTTATAGACTCAATGACATTATCATGGGAAGGTTTGCCCCGCTAAAATGCATTGGAGGCAACTGCCTCACCATCTCGAGACATAGAAGCCTTTGCGTCTCCTCTATGGTACATCCGTCCATTGTGGGTGACTCCATCGTTTCCATATTTCCCCCGGACGAGGATCTTGAGCAATACCATATCAAGAGTGGCACCCTGTCGGCAGCTGTCGATGGCAATATTTTAGTTGGCCCCTTACCGTCTCCATACAGTCTCATGCACCATATCTACACTTGCTGTGTGAATTCTTATTGGTGAGCATATCTTAATTCTGTTTCTCTCGTACATGGTTAACGTGCTCCCTAGTAAGGTGTATTCCTTGGTAACTGATTTTGTCTATTTATACATAGGAATAAAGGACGAATATACTGCCAATGCCAAGTCGAGAGTTGCAAGCCCTTCAGATGGCCAAAGAAGCGAAGGCGTCTTCTCGGGGTGAGTCCTAATACAGTTTCTTATTTCTTTTCTAATGCATTAGTGGATAGTAGTCTAGTACTTTCTTTGGTTACCCCTTTGTTTACGATCATTCAGTAAAACATATCGTGACCCGCTCATGTTCTTTGTTGTGCACTTTGCTCTCATGTTAGCCATTGCTTAGAATCTACAACTATAACTATCATGCTTGAAGTAAGAGAAGCATTCATAGTTTAGTTAAAATCTGGTTAGGTTTGCCAGTTGTATATCAACTGGTTTTGCAATTGCACATCTAGCTGTTATTTGTTTTTTTTGTATTTTCTAATCCACAAGATCGTAGGTCCCTTCCATTTAGATCCATGTATCTACCTTTCATCGTGTATATACATGTGTACATTTCAATGGCAATGTGCTCCTGCCAGCTGTTTTCTGAATTATTATTCTTTCCCTAGGCCTGAAGAACAACATGGGTTCTCCTACAGCTTCATTACAACGAACTGGACAAGGACTACGCAAACTTTCATTATTTACCATGCACATCTCTCTCCAAGGCTTGATCTGCTGCAATCCCCGCAACGGCAATAATTCTATTTATGTTTGTGGTTTAGATGAAATGTATTTTTTAGAGATGAAATGTTTGTCAAGCCGCCAATTGACTTTTTATGTGTTTTGCTGATTAGGTGTAATGTATTGTTAAGACATTATTTGGGACCCATAATAATTTTATCTCGTTGCGTGCAGTGTTTGAGTTAGTTTCTTCAATGAAACTACATAATATTTTATTGATGCATGTTTACTACACAATACACATAAGACTTGCTATCAACGTGATGTCCACCTGTATACAAGTGCAACGCAAAAAAAAAAAAAAAAAAACAGTGTGAGAGAGCATATTGCCTACATCATAATCTTAAAATATCACAAATGACCTGCAATTTTTTTTAGCAACTCTTGATTCTTCCTGTTGTAGCCAACTAGGGAAGTTGGCTGGCCTGTGGCCCGCCGAGTCTGATCCGAACAGCCTACCAGGGCCCAGCTCCCTGGAAGGTTCTATCTGGCCCATATGCATCCTGCCGAACAGCTTCTTGGCTGGCACGGTGCGTAACGGCCTAGGATTCCTGTTTGAGTCCTACTCGAACAAGAGTTCTGCACGGCTACGTGAAGACCCGGACGTAGTTTCCCGGATTGGATTAGGAGTCGTGATCCCCAAGAATTGGAGTCTACCTTATCTACCTCGGGACGTATTTGGCATGTACGAGTTCGTTACGGTCTCGTAGTTAGCCCGGCCCGATATTCCCTCGGTAGGTCGGTTTGCTCCGCACTATATAAACAGGGCCCCTACGGCGTTTTAGAGGACCCCCTGGCCAGAAGCTGGTGACTTAGCACCTGATCATCGTATTGTTGCATACTACACCCTGTACACACATAATCTCGCCGAGATCTGTTCGTCTCGTCGAGGATCCTCTTGTAATCATCTCTGATATATAAGAAAGGCTGGACGTAGGGCTATTATCTCTCCCGAGAGGCCTGAACCAGGATAAAAACCCTGTCTCCTGTTCGTTGTTGTTCGTGGCTGTTCGGCGTGTCTCCTATCTCCTCCTTGAAGAACCTTGGTTGACTTGGGTCGATATCCCAATCGTCGACAGGTTCTATTCTTTTGAGCTGATCTGAACGGTAGAACGGCTGATTGGCTGAAATGACTGAATTTGAAAAGCTTCTTCTGGTAGTCTCAATATTCAGATTCATTTTGTTTGACTTTTTTTTTAAAGCGTTAGAACCCACCTTAAAGATAGCGAAAAAACAGACTCGCAAAACTGAAAGCATGTCTTTTTTAAAACGTAGATAAGCCGTTAAACTGTTAAGCTGAAAAGAGACTTACTTTATCTTTTAACTTTGAGAGCTTTGCAAGATTGTTTTGAAAATCGGATCCTATTTGTTTGACTTGTTTTATAGATCTTTTAGTCACACAATAGAGATAAAAAATTAGAATAAAAAACTAAATTGTTTTAATTTTAAACTAAGATAAGCAAATAGTAAGATAAGTTGCATAAGTTGTACAAAACGGAACCTAAAAGTGAATATTCTTATGTGATTTTCTTTGAATAGATATATGCCATTGCACGATTGCATATTTTTAAAAATTTACAGTTCTTAATTGAAAAATATAAATTTGTCGATGCTCGTCGCAAAACTTTGATTCATGCCATCATAGAATCTTAAAGCATATTAGAGCATAATCAATGGTATGCTCATTTGGTGTCCATTTTTTACACCCAACACTGTAATAGTATGATAAGGATTAAAACATAAGAGAGAAAAGTGTAGAAATAAGTAGATTAATAATTGAAAATTGTATAAATAGTAGTTGGGTAGTTCACTAATAGGGGCCCTCTTTGGTTCGCTGTTGGGTTCAGTTTTGTTCGGTTGAGCAAAAAATTAAAGGCTTTCAAAAAGATGTATGGAAAGGTTAAAAAATATTTTTAAAAAAGATCTTTGAGTAAAGCCCTACAAAGGTTCGAAAAATTATTACAAAATGTTACATCGAATAGTCTGCAGAAAAATAATAAATTTTAGTTCAACCGAACAAAACCGAAACCAACCACGAACCAAAGAGGGCAAGAGTTAGCATTGGTTATATGCCCTTACCAATCCACATGCACCTAGGATTTGTTTGGTTGCGACCTTCGCTTGCCATGCCGTGCATTGATGTGCCCTCAAATTTGACCATTGTTTGGTTTGTGACCTTCGAAAGACATGCCATAGGAAAACAAATGCTCGCCCTTACAGTTCAAACGTATGGCACCCCGAAAAACTATAATAGTTTTTTATGGGTTGCGAATATTTTTTTTTTGCTAATCGGCACCCTGAGGAGAGGAATGGTTAAATCAATTGTACATGGTTAAATCGTAGAGGCGGTATAGTTTTTTAAGTTGATGTGATAGTCCTTTTGTTTTGTGAAAATTATGATGGTCTCCTTCATGGTTAGATGGCAGGAGTGGAATACTTTTTTCCAAGGTTGTAATAGTTTTCTGTATGCAAAAAATATGATAGTCGTCGTCATGGTTATATGGCAGAACCATAATAGTTTTTTTATGGACACAGTGGTTTTTTTGTTTGCGAAAATTGCGATGGTTTCCATCATGGTTACACGACAAAAGAGAATTAGTTTTTTAACGACCATGAATAGGTAAGATGTAAATCCATGTAATTTGCTATTTTTGTATAATTATGCGTTTCAGATATCGATGGTTAATTGTTCACGTCAAATGGTTATATGGCATACAAACCATAATTACATTATAATAATTTCAACAAAATATAGAAAAATATTTTTTACATCAACAGATGTTGTTCTGTTTGAAAAAAAAGAAACTAAGAACATGGTGAAAACCGTTCATCAATATGAGTTTCCAATAAAAAAACTATGACGAAAAGACAAATTTAAAAAGGGGGCTACCAAGGGACGGGATCCCGTCGGCCCCGCCCCCCAACGGGATCACTCCCCCGCCGCCACGTGTCCCCCGAGCCCCCACTCGGCCTCCACTTCGCCCGCCCGCGTCGCAAATGTATGAGATTGCATATAATAGTTAAAGGAAATAGTTAACTACTGTTTTCGTGGGAATTAGTTCGACCGATGGTTTGCTCGAGAGTAGTTTAACTACGCTACTCTAAGGAGTAGTATAGTGTGTGTGTGTATAAGGTGAGATTGATATGATTATTTATAATTTTTTGACACGCAATTATTTATATTTATTTACTTATCATTCAACACTGATCTCTTTTTTAACCAGAGAAAAAAATTGTAGACGGGCACTAAGAGCGTATGGACTGGGAAGAGAAGCCCACAAGGTCCGTTGGAAAGGAATTGATTCATTCAACATTTCCACTGTAGATTATGGCCCATCACGAAGAATCCCACCACTACAAAGGCCATTTCTTCGGTTTCACCGCGAAGCCCAAGCTTGTTAAGAAGAAGTGCGATGCGAGATCACGTTAAACAGCATGCGGCCCACACAGCCCACTAGGATTACCTCGGTGTAGAATTAGAAAGCTGTAGCAACCTTCACTCTGCGGCTTTGGTTAGAGCATTCCCTCTATATCAAAGTTGGAGACCACTTGAAGTTGGCTTTGTTAAATTTAACTCTGATGGTTCCTTTTTGCCAAACCAGGGCACTGGTAATTGGGGAATTGTGGCTAGAGATGATCAAGGGGATTTTAGATGCATGGCAGCAAGAAAGATAGTGGACTGTTTAAATGCAGAGCAAGCTGAGGCAATTGCCTGTCTCCAGGCTCTTAATTTTGCTCATGAGCTTGGCTATGGGAACATTGTTTTGGGGCTGGACTCTATGAACCTGGTTCTAGCGGTGAAGCAAGATGATCCTCCAAGAAGTGAAGCTTCTGTTATTATTAGAGAAATTAAATGTTAGCTCGCTTTTTAATCGTGCTAAAATTATGTTTTGTAATAGAAATTATAATTTTGTGGCTCATGAACTTGCAAAGGTGGGAACTTCAGCACAACCAGACTGTCCTCTGGTTTGGCGTGATGATTTTCCGGTCACCTGCGCAATTTGGATGTCGGTGTCCTGCACCAGCTCTCTTAAATACCACTATGTTGGTTTCTCTAAAAAAACATCTCTATATCTCCCCTCAAAACACTATTGACGTCTTCTCTATCCATCCCTCTAAAATTCCTTCACAATTTACATTATACTCTAAAATTTTCCTTTCCTCCAACAGCCCCTCTATATCTAGTATAGTATTATAGAGGGGCTGCTGGGATGCTCTTACCGAATACTGAATATGAACGCCAGTGCTTTGGTCACTGGATTGCGTTTGTCACCGTCAATTTTCCAGCCAAGAAAGAGATCACTGAACAATGTGAAGCACCCGGTTAATTAACAGCTAATCAGCACATCCTATCTGAAATGAACTCTTCCAGTAGTGTGCTGAGCTGCTGATGCTGCCCAAGCTTGCCTTTGTCTGATTCTGCCATGCCGTCTCGAGGCGGGGAATTTAGCTGTATGACACCCAATTCGTCTGACTTGGTAAAATTGACACCCAATTCGTTTCGCTTTTGCTCAATGACACGCGGACCACGAATTGCTTCGGCACATGACATCTGGGGACTTTTAACCCATCTCAGCATAGTGAACTTCCCAAAATGCCCTCGGGCAGCACACTTGCCCAAAACGGAGGAGGCGGCGGCAGCGGGCGGAGGAGGGGGCGGCGGCGGCAGGGTCGGCGTGG
>SPJY01021785.1:4524040-4543704 GCA_005191435.1 Raddia distichophylla
GGAAAAAAGGTTGCGGGCGCAGGCAAAATGGAAGGGGGCATTAGGCAGCAAGCTATGAGATGGCCCGAGGGCATTTTGGGAAGTTCACTGTGCTGAGATGGGTTAAAAGTCCTCAGATGTCATGTGCCGAAGCACTTCGTGGTCCAGGTGTCACTGAGCGAAAGCGAAACGAGTTGGGTGTCAATTTTATCAAGTCAGACGAATTGGGTGTCGTACAGCTAAATTTCTCGAGGCTACCTTACATGCCCTATTTCTTTCTCATTTCTCTTTCCCTCCTTAATTTCCTTTCGTCCGTGTTGCTGGCAGAAATTTTAAAGGTTCAGCGACAAGGAAACCCGTCGCCCATGTTATTTGACTGGACGCACACCAACAAAGTAACAAATCGTGTCGCTCTCCATCAGAGATGAGACGCTGATCGATACTGATGTTCCTGCAATCTTCTGCCGATACAAACGAAGTTGCTTTTGCGCTTCAGAGACGCCAAGAAACACCACACGAGAAATCAATGCCGGAATAGCACTCTGGTGGTAGGATCCAACTTAAGAATCGCCTCTGCTGAATTGTCAATTAGTAGTTTAGTGCGGCCTGCAGATTAAGATCAGGACGTAATGGTCAGTAATGCATGCTCGTTGCTTGGTGCTTCAAAGGGGCAAGAAAAAAAGAAAGATATATGAGTACCATAGTATGTCAAGCGGTGTTTCAAATCCCGTAAGTCGACATTTGAAAATTCACAACCAGATTTAAATCTCGAAATTTTAATGATTTCATTCAGCTTTTTAAAATTCCCTTTGGATTTTCGAAGATTTGTGAACGCAACGAAATTTCAAATATATTTTGGTAAACCCTAGCAAAGTTTCATTTTTTAATCTATCGCCAATTTTTAAAATTAATTTTCAACTTTTCACCGAATCCAACGAAATTTTGCCCAAAATTTCCAAATGCAGGATTGGAGTGGGAACGAAATTGCGAACGAACTGATCAATTTTGTTTTAATTTCATGTCAGTGTGACAGTGTCTTACAACAAATACATCAGATAATACATCAGATCTGAGGGTGTCCCACGAGCAATTTCGCCATTATTCTACACCTGCATCTGGTTGAAGACGCATTAATCTCTAGCTACTGGTTTAACCCAATCAATCCGAGATTGCCTTGCGAAGTTGTGTGTACGGACTCAACTAAAGGTGACAGAGATCTAGATCGGGGCATTAGTAGTCTAGTAATGGGTTTGGTATGTACGCATCAGTCGTGATGATTGTAAGAAAATGTTGAGTACTTTACACTATCTCGCTATGTACACAAGTGTCGCTCACATATATATGGGGCCTGACAGGTCACAGGTCACAGGCCTGTGTGATCTGTCTTGCGAGAAGCCATTGTTATGTAGCCTAAATGAATGCTAGCTGGAGAGCAGATAAAGAGCTGAGTCTTCTTGAAAACCTTAAGAGCTGAGAATGAGATGAGCAGACTGATTATAGTCGGTAAAGCTTACGGGAAAGCCAGGAAAATGTGATTAATTAATCTGTGCTTTGTATGAATGAGCAATCCTGCCTTGGCTTGGCTCCTTGGCATAAGTATCAAAGCTGAACTCGATCACCACCAGAGTGGTCTATCGTTTGTCTGCAAAGCAGGCATGCAGTGGCCATTACAGAAAAGCTGCTTTGTACTGCTGATGGTAGGAACGACCAGAAGCGATATTGGCGCTGTTCTTGGCACGTACGTATGCTCGTAGTACTACTCGATCGGCTCTGAACATTCATTAATGTGCTTTGTAGGTGAGTGTTTGTTGGATTGCCGACTACCACCAGGCACCAGTTGATCAAGGATACTAGGTGATGGTAATTCACTAATTCTTTTGTCACGTTACACGTATGATATATATTCGGCCGGCCGGCCAATATGTAACGATTACTCCATATATAGTATGAAGGAATTTGAATAGCACAAGATTAGACATTTCTTTAGATGTCCCTGATTGCAGTCTTCTAACTGAATTGATAAGAATAGAATTTTGTTTGGATATTAACTCTGATTGCAGGCATCTAAGTAAGTTAGAATTTATACGGATAACCCATCAGCTCTATATATATGAAGAACCTTTAGGGACGTCTACACGCTTTTGCAACTGTTGGCTATGTTGTGAGCAGCCGATAAAGGTGGAAGCGACAAATATGTAATTGTGTTATATTGATCTTGGTAAATTCTAATACAAAATGAGTTACCACGTTCACTAAAAAAAGCTATGCATTATTGAGATTGGAAGAAAAAAGAGAAACATATGTATACCATCAATCGCGTGAGTTTAGATATGATTATAATGATGTACGTTTTGAAAAAAAAAAGCATTACTTAAATTTAATTAGTTGTATCGGATAATCGGACTAAACTAAAACTAATTGAACAAATAAAAATCGCCCGGCCTGCAAATTGTCCATCGCGCACGTACACATCAAAACCAACTCTCCTGACCTGGCAGTGGCATTGATCAGTCACCGACACCGCTCACCTCACCGGTAGGGATATGACAATCGGGTCTGTACTTCTGGATCTAAATATCAAGGATCTGGACCTGAGATCTAGACCTGAATCCTTCCACGGGTCCATACCTAGACCATCGGGTCTCGTGTACTCGCCGGGTCCAAGCTAGCCCTGAGATGAGGGTGGATGTGCCGCTGATGCCGGATCTGAGGTAAGGGAGGATGCACCGCCACTAGCCAGATCCGATACATATGGATCTGAGACGAGGATGAGGCATATGGCGGTGACCAGATTCGAGAGGAGGGAGGAGGCACACATGAAGACGACGAGCCACCGCGTTGCCGATTGTTCCTGATCAATTGTTCGTAGAGACGCTGTCGATCGTGGAATGGGGAAGGGAGATGAGGGTAGGAATAGAACTAGGGTTAAACCATTAAAGGGAGGTGGAGCTCGGCTAATGTGGCTGGTTGACTATGTTACATGGTCTAGGATCATTATATGTTGGGGTTTTTAATTTTTTTTGAAAAAAGTCTATATTACACCCTGAGAGCATCCTCAGCACACTCTCTACCAGCAGCCTGCATCACTGTAGCAAAATCAACGGCAGCGCCAGGCGGGAAAAGGGAGCGGCGGGCAGGCGCGGGTAGGGGAAAAAGCAGAGACGCGAGCAGTCGTGGGCAGGAGGAAATCCTTGCGCGGGCAGGTGGGAAAATTCGAACGCACGAGCGGCGGCGGCGGCAGCTCCCTGTATTACTGTAGCTACAGTAATATACGGGAGCTGCTAGGGATGCTCTGAACTATGACCATTCATCTACATAACCTCTGAACCACGAAACCAGACATTCTAGCCCGCAAAACCAAAGAAAAGGTGCAAATAACCCTCTGCAGCGGTTTTGAGGGTGGTTTTGCGTATGTGGCAGATGAGGTGGCAATTTAGTCAGAAAAATAAATACACAGAAATTTTAAAAATGGTAGGACCCGGCTGTCATCCCCTCTCTCTCCCTCTTCTCTCCCTCTCCCATGTCTCTCTCTCTCCTGCCTCACTCCTCTGCCTCCCTGCCGCCGCCTCTCCGCCGCCACATCCGTGCCTCCCCGTCGGCACCACCGCCGCCTCCCCACGCCTCTCCGCCGCCACCCGCCGCCGCCCCGTCTTCACCTTTACAAGAAAAATGGCCTTCTGTGACGTATTTTCTGTGACAACTGAGTAATCTGTCATTGATTCAGCTCTCTCACTCTCTTTCCCCAACTCTGTCCTCCTCTGTTCCACCCGCCGCTGTGCGCCGTCGCCGCCGGCTAAGCCTCGCCCCCAAACCGCGCCACCTCTAGCTCCCCTCACCATCTCGGAGCCGTCCCGAGCTCCTCCGCCGTCCCTTCCTTCGCCGGATTGCGCCGCCGCCGCCGTGTTTCCCTCTGTCCCGAGCCACCTCCGCGCCGCCGCACCGGCACAGCCCTCCCCGGCTCGAACTCACACCACCATCGCCTTCCCCTCGCTTCCCCGGAGCTTGCCCACCGCACCGCCACCTTCCCCACTACCGGAGACCGCGTCCCGTCGCGTGCCGCAGCTCCTCTCCTCCCCGCTACACCCCTAGCTCCCCCTCGTCACCCTCTTCCTTTCCCCTCTGGCCCCCGTGCCGGAGCGTCGCCGTCGTCGCGTGAGTTCTCGCCACCCCGAGAGAGATGGGGGGACGGAGAGAACAAGAGAGCAGGGAGAGAAGGGATGACAGACGGGTCCTACCCGCGCAGGAGGTGGCGGCGGGTAGGCGGTGGTGGTGTGGCGACGGGGAGGCCGTGGCAGGGAGGCAGAGGAGTGAGGCAGGAGAGAGAGACAGGGGAGAGGAAGAGAAGAGAGAGAAAGAGAGGGGATGACAGCCGGGTCCCATCATTTTTAAAATTTGTGTGTATTTATTTTTCTGACTAAATTGTCATCTCATGTGCCACGTACGCAAAACCACCCTCAAAACCGCTACAGGGGGTTATTTGCACCTTCTCTTTGGTTTTGCAGGATAGAATGACTGGTTTCGTAGTTCAGGGGTTATGTAGGCGAAGGGTCGTAGTTTAGGGTGTAATATAGATTTTTTATTTTTTTCTAATTATTTCGAGTATCTATGGGGGTAGTCGTGAGTCCAAAATAAGACCTGGACAAGTCACTCCCAGAGAAGGTGAATCAGATCCTGCTATTATCCAACTATATATTTACACACACACACACACACACTATAATACTCTTAGGAGTATTTTAACTAAAATACTCCCATGTTTATAGCCCGCCACGTGTCCTCCCCCCACCTTTTCTACCTTTCCCACGCTCACAGACTTCGGCAGACATATTATAGTAAACGTGCGTACTGATTGTAGCAAAACTACACAGAAAAAATAGTAAAGACGGACAAAATCTGGTATTTGCAACCCATGTGATGGGGGATGACGTGAGCAATTTAATCTAGTTTTTTGCTATAGTTTTTAATTCAAAGATCCGATTGATAAACCGTTTCCACTTTTGTATTCGTTGCATTTTTTCAAACAAAACTAGACCGGTCTCACTTTTTAAAATTTTACTTTACTATAATCATGAACAAGCTTTACTATGTTTTGTATATACTTTACTACTTTCTGTATACAGTGTTTCGCGTGTACAGTACTGTTCACGTAACACATTATAGTAAAGTGTTTCACAAGAAATAGTAAAGTACAATTAGAATTATAGTAAAGCAAAGTTTTTACGAGCGAGACTAGTCTAGATTTGTTCGAAAAAATGTGAGAAATTTAATAGTAAAAACGGTTCGTCAATCCGAAATTTCTAAAAAAAAGTTACAGAAGAAAAAGGAAATAAATAAGATTAGTTGCATGATGACGTCACATGCATGTGCATGCATGCATGGAAGGGGGGAGTCGCACGGGATGAGGAGGGAAAGGGTTAATAAACATAGGAGTATTTTAGTGCTACCCTATATATATACACACGTACGTATGTATGTATGTATGTAATTCTCGATCTCCCTATTTTCCATGGCACACCGTGAGGCGCCGAACACCGGCCACCACGCGGTAGCTGGGCGGGCTAGCTAGCTGTTCCGATCGACGAGCTTGCTCGATCGCTCGGTCATCCGTCCGCAACGATCAGCTTGAATGCTACAAGGAAGCTATAGCCTATCGGATGTCCGTGCTGATGGATGGATGGGGCGCCGTGCCGTCGCCGTGTAGCTGGCGAGCATCTATCCCCTGGCTCTTCCATATATTCCGTATATGCTGGGCGCTACCTTCTTCTCTGAACATATATTTCCCCAGTCCCCCAGTACATTATAAGCCACTTCCGGTCCTATAGCTATGCATGCACTCTATCCACGTCGCTTGATTATTTTCAGCCGTCCGATCGGAGTGGAGAACGGTCCAGATCGGCCCACGTCGTGCCCCTCCAGCCGCCTGCACACGCGCCACGGCGCAGGGCTCGCCACGTGCACCGTGGTCCCGCCTGCCCGGTCGCGTGGCACTCCCTGGAGCACGCCACGCGCTGCCCCTGCGCCCCGAAAATCTTTGCAAAAAGGCTGTAAGATCAAGCCTCCCATGGGCTAATTGATTTTGGAAATTGATGGCAACTAGGCCGTACAGCTGGAACGCCAAGGATAAGGACTTTTGTTTTATAGTTCTTCTATTTTCCTTGTGTGCGTCTTCGGCTCGACTACATCTCTCTGGTTGCAGGGTCCAACTGAGCACATGTGTCAGTTGTGAGCGAACCATCTAGAGCGAGTCCACCTGTCTAGGTTCGAGAGAGTTCGGGGGAGCGTCAGCTGTCAGGGTTTCGTAGCCGCCAAGTTCCCAAGACAAATATTCTGTTTAGGCGCTAAACCTCCCGCCCAAATGATTCGAACTTTCCGCCGTGTCCACAAATCGACAAACGTGTCCCAAGATCCGAGGCGTGATAACGAGAGGGGACGAGAGAAGCTAAGTCCGAAGGAATGTGCGAAATAGCCCTCTGTCGGACGGGGTCCGATAATTATCGGACGGCGTCCGGAGAGACCAAGCCAAAATTTTGGCTAAGTCCCAGACGCACCCTCTCTGTCGGACGGCGTCCGACCACCTTCGGACGGCGTCCGACAGCATGGATGTCCCAAAGAGAGAGCTCGAAAATGGCTAAGTCCCAGGCGACACCGCCCCTGTCGGACGGCGTCCGACAACCACCGGACAGCGTCCGATGAAGTCCACTGCTGACCGCCAAGACAGCGTCCGACAGCCACCGGACGGCGTCTGGTAATCGGGGGCACGACAGTGGCGACTGTCGGACGGCGTCCGATCAGCTACCGGACGCGTCCGACGACGGCTAAACCAGCGACCGAGCACCTGGCGGGCGTACCGTTCGCACGCACCAGCGCCCTGTCGGACGTGTCCGGTAAGCCACCGGACGGCGTCCGACCAAGCACAAAAAAATGCTCATATCTTCTGTCGGACGGCGTCCGACGGCGACCGGACGGCGTCCGATCGGGCGATCTGAATCTCGCGATTTAATCTGGACCGTCCATTTCTAGGGTTTCGCTTAGGGGCTATAAATAGGGGCTAGGAGCACGGGAGAAACTTGAGAGAGCCTATTCTAGCAGCCACCTTTTGCCCTAGCCACCTAGAGAGCTCCTCCCATGGTTCCCACCTCCATCTAGGGTTCCATGTGCTTGTGAGATTGAGGGAAAAGGAATATAAAATTCTCGATCTCCCTATTTTCCATTGCACACCGTGAGGCGCCGAACACCGGCCACCACGCGGCAGCTGGGCGGGCTAGCTAGCTGTTCCGATCGACGAGCTTGCTCGATCGCTCGGTCATCCGTACGTAACGATCAGCTTGAACTTGAAGCCACAAGGAAGCTATAGGATGTATGTGCTGATGGATGGATGGGGCGCCGTGCCGTCGCCGTACGTGTAGCTGGCGAGCATCTATCCCCTGGCTCTTCCATATATTCCGTATATGCTGGGCGCTACCTTTCTTCTCTGAACATATATATATTGCAAATTAGACACTTGCAGCAACGAGCTACCCTCTCGCTCGATAGGCAGTAATGTTGTGCGTGCGCGCATGCAAATGCAATACTGATCCTGCATTTACACAGTACTAGATATACATCCCTGCGCGTAAATTATTGCGGCGACCAGCGCAGGAATCACGCGCCATTGATGGAGTACGTACATCTCGACCGAAATACAAGTTTTAATAAAAGTATGTATAGACAAACGCAAGCAACGAAGGAAAAACATGCCACCGCTGGAGTCTGGAGCTAGATAATTATAAACGTTGTATATATAGAGTGCGGTTTGGCTGAGCTAGCTACTTGTGTACGTGTGTGTCGTGCATGCACCCGGTCATCTCAACGAAACACGAAATTAAGCGGCCCCAACACATTTCTTTCCTTCGATCTTACGTACGAGTACCTACCTAGCCAGTGCGCCCCCGACGTCGCTTGCCATCTCACAAACCATACCCCTTTTGTAACTGACACGGATATTTTCGGTTTCCATTCCATCCCTGCGTGTGGTCCCGCGGGAAAAAAAAACAAATGGGCGCATAAACCTTTTTCCACTACTACGGAAATGACCTTTAGTCCCAATTGAAAACAGGCTTTAGTCTCGATTTCTTCAACCGGGACATTAAATTCGGAACTAAAGGCCTGTGAGCTATAGTTATATCTAAAAAATATGGCGAACCTGGGACCTTATGCCACTACATGACTCTCCACTCATCCTTCTAACCAACCTACCCACCCACACGTATTGATTATAATAGGATATGCATTCCTTTTGAAGTTTGCTAGAACGAGCCTTTAGTACCGGTGCGTATTGTACTGATAAGCCCATATCAGTACATGTTCGTATTACGAACCGGTACTGATGAGTCCGTGCGCCAGCTGGCCTGTACCCGTCTACAAAAGGTATCTATACTGTTGCCTCCAACAGGTACTGAAAGTCTAGAATTGCTATTGTTGTTACGAACCGGTACTGGTGCACTATCAGTACCGGTTTCAATGTGCCGGTAAATTAGGCCATTTCTCCGGTAGTGTTGTTTCTCAATTTTATTTTGAATGCAACTTTTTGTTACGAAAATTGTACCGGTGTTCTCGTTCCGAGAAACATGATTTATAAAGACATGCAAATCGATAGGCCGGGCATCCACAGATATGCTACCCACGTCCCAAATTTATTCATTCACTTTTTAATTTATTATCTTATTATTTTTTCATATACAATTTCTATATTTTTCTCTCTTGATCAAGATGTGGCTAGAATAATACATGTCTTTAACAACAGTTTGATAAACAACCAATCCTCCACCCCAAGTCGAAAAGGTGAGGAATGTGTTAGACAACCACGCTATCGGGTGTAGTCCGAGATTGCCTAGCAGTGCGTAGATCATAGACGACGCAGAACAATCACAGATGAACACAGAGATGTAGGAGAGGAGGTATTCTTTATTGCTTTCTCATGGATACATAGTAGATGGGAACCTCTCCTATTTATTCTTGGTGCTAGGGTTTTCGGCTGGTCCATCCAAGTGGGCCCCACCTCTAGCCGCACCAGGCCCAAGGCCGGCACAGCCCAGGTGGGGTTCCTCAACACTCCCCCTTGGACCTTGCCTTGTGATGCATATGTCCCAAAAACTCCACAAAAACCCAGTGGAAAAAATGTTAGAGAAAGAGTACATAGCATACGCTTGCTGTGTGCACGGATTTGCCTCGTTAAAAATCTTTCGTGAGAAACTTCATTAAAAACTCACTTAAGGAAAAAAGAGTACAGATCCACCCAACGTTTCTTCATATTCATGTATTCATTCATTCAAGTTGGATACTCAAACTCCATGTTCAAGATTTCAATTCATAGTATGTGAAGTTTCCCCCCTGAATTCTGCACTTCTCTAAGTCTTCTCATTTCAATTTCTTTAACGCATCTTTCAAAGCTAGATGCAGGAAGTGGCTTAGTAAATAAGTCTGCTACATTCTCGCATGACTTAGTGTGCTGAATATTGATTTCATTCATCTTATGCATTTCATGAGCATAGAAATACTTGGGGTTTATATGCTTCGTAAAATTGCTCTTCACATATCCAGTCTGCACCTGTGCGACACATGCTGCATTATCTTCATAAATGATAGTACGGGTTTGTTCAATTTGCAGTCCACACGACTGAAGGATGTAGAATGTCATTCTTCGAAGCCAGACACATTCTCGTGCGGCCTCATACAGTGCTATAATTTCATAATGATTTGACGACGTTGACACAAGCGTCTGCTTTGCCAACTTCCATGACACTGCAGTTCCCCTGCACAGGAAGACATAACCTGTTTGGGATTTACCGGAGTGTGGGTCCGACAAGTACCCTGCATCTGCATATCCGACCAAGGTCATATCTTGGTTCTTCTTATAAAATAAGCCAAGATCGACTGTTCCCCTGAGGTAACGGAGGATGTCCTTCACTCCCTTCCAATGTCTTTTAGTGGGCTCTGCACTGTACCTTGCTAGGAGGTTCACGGCAAACGCAATGTCAGGCCGTGTGCTATTGGCTAGGTGCATGAGCGCACCAATTGCACTTAAATATGGTAATTGAGACCCCAGGACTTCCTCCCCCTCTTCTCTAGGTCGGTACGGGTCTAGGTCGGCTTGCAATGACCTTCCGACCATCGGGGTTCTAGAAGCGTACGCCTTCTCATGGCTAAACCTTTCAAGCACCTTCTGGGTGCAGGTAGCCTGGTGTACGAGTATTCCATCTGGCATATGCTCAAGCTGAAGGCCGAAGCAGAATTTGGTTTTACCCAAATCTTTCATTTCAAATTCAGATTTCAAATAGGAGCTTGCTTCTTTAATTTCATCATCAGTTCCGATGATATTCAAATCATCCACGTACACAGAGATTATACAAAATCCATCGCTGGATCGTTGTACAAAAACGCATGGACAATCTTCATTGTTCGTGTAGCCTTTCTTGCTTAGAAATTCACTTAACCGATTATACCACATTCGCCCTGACTGCTTGAGTCCATACAAGGACTTTTGCAATTTCATGCAATACAAATTCTTATCTTGCCCTTTCGGGATCGGTACGCCGTCAGATACCTTCATATACAATTCTGAGTCCAGGTTACCGTATAGGTAAGCTTTTACAACATCCATCAATTTTATTTTCAGATTCATGTTCACTGCCATTAAGATAAGGTATCTAAAGGTAATTCTACCCATGACCGGGGAATAGGTTTCATCATAATCAACGCCCGGACGCTGAGTGAAACCTTGTGCTACCAGCCTTGCTTTGTACCGTACCACTTCATTATTCTCATTTCTCTTCCGAACAAATACCCACTTATAACCCACGGGACGAACGTGGGGGGGTGTGCGGCATACAGGGCCAAACACTTCTCTTTTGTTCAATGAGAGTAGTTCCGCGGTTACTGCCTTCTTCCATTCTTCCCAATTCGGCCGTGACTTACACTCGGAGAAAGATGCAGGCTCAGGATCGGGTTCAATTATTTTGGCAATTTTCTTTGCAAAGTATATGTCGACATTAGCTGTTGTTCAATTCATTATTTCCCCGGAGTGCACAAAATTAATGGCCATTTCTTCATAGGGTGCTTCGTGCACTTGTGCTGCTTGCACTATCACTTGCTCTGCACCGCTATTTCCCAACGCGGGAGCAAGGACCTTCAGATGGTTGCCGATGTGCGCATCCACATGCTCGGTTACACGCCTTTCGGCACGCTCGTCTGCATGTCTTTCGGCTTCTTCTTCTATTATTTCTTCTTAAACCGATAAATTCAAATCTGGGAGTGCCTCGCTAGCAGGCTGCTCACCAGCGCCAGGTTTAACTGGCTCCCCTTCTTATTCTTCTTATTGCGGGGCATTTTCGTGACCGGTTGTGATAAGTCCTCGTTACCCTTTTTCTCCAGACGTCTCCGGGTACTTCGGGTTTGAGAATCTAGATTCACTGCTCTTTTTTTTTAGGCTTCGGAGCAGTTTGAGGGGTGCCTTTCGAGTTCTTTGGCACTTCTACCCTCTCTGGTGCATTGAGCGCTGGCACATGCGACTTAATCACACCTCGAGAATCACAAAAATGGTCTGACACTTCATTTGCTAAGGTATGCAAATCAAGGATCTTTCGAACCTCTTCATTTGCTTCTGTCGTACGGGGATCATGCGCGGGAATGCCTGTTGCTTGCCACGTTATTTCCCGGCATTCTTCTGGTAAGGGTCCTTTATCTCCCCCTAATGACGGAAAATTATCCTCGTCAAAGATGCAATCAGCGAAGCGAGCGGTATGCAAATTACCCATCTGGGGTTCAAGGTACCTGATTATGGACGTAGTCTCATAACCAACGTATATCCCCTGTTTCCGAAGGGGCCCCATAGACGTTTGCTGTGGTGGTGGATCGGTACATACATCAAGCATCCAAATTTTCTTAAATGGGAAATTTTCGGTGTGATCCCCTGTACTAATTGCATAGGTGATTGGATGTTGTATGATGACGGTCTAAAGTTCAATAATGCTGCTGCATGTAGGACTGCGTGTCCCCAACACGTGTTCGGTAGGTTACAACCCAGCAAGAGCGGTCGTGCAATAAACTTAATTCTTTTAATCAGTGCTTCTGCTAGTCCGTTCTGGGTATGGACATGTGGCACTGAGTGCTCTACTTTAATTCCAGATGCCGTGCAATAATCATCGAATGCCTTAGAAGTAAATTCACTGGCATTGTCCATTCTGATGGACTTCACTCGATGATCAGGAAAAGTATTCTTTATTCTTATGATCTACGAGATCAATTTTGCAAAGGCGTGGTTTCGGGTGGAGAGTAAACTCACATTAGACCACTTCGAGAAGGCATCTATGAGCACCATAAAATATCTGAATGGGCCAGACAGGGGCTGTATAGGACCGCAAATATCCCCTTGAATGCGCTCAAGGAACGCGGGGATTTCATCTTGCACCTTTATGGTCGAGGGCCTAGTGATTAGTTTCCCAGTGGCGCAGGCATTGCATACAAAATCTTCGTGATTTGGAAAATTCTTTACACTAATTCCATGGCCCTGAGAGTTGTTAACTACTTTTCTCATCATGGTCAGGCTCGGATGGCCAAGTCTACTATGCCATAGAGAGAAGAGTTCAGCAGTTCTAAAAGAAGTTTCAGAGAAGTGTAGGTGTCAGGTCCTTTAATTCTAGTGTGGTATAGCCCAGTTTTAAATGAAGGGAATTTTTCATAAATTCTTTTCTCACATCCGTCGTGCTTCACAATGCATAAAAATTCTTTGCCATTTTCTTCAGTGGTCTCAACGTGGAAACCATTGGCACGGATGTCACGAAAACTCAAGATAGACCTAGTGGATTCAAGGTACAACAATGCTTCTTCAATTGTCAATGAGGTACCCATAGGCAATACGATGGTGGCCCGGCCGGAACCTACAACACATGAACCACTGCCAGTGATTGTGGTTATGTGGTCTTTGTTCTTTTGAATTGAGTGGAAATACTTAGTCTCTCTCAAGATGCTATTCGTGGTACCACTATCAACAATGCAAATCTCCTCCATATGGGCGCTACACAAAATTCATATAGTTGCAATCAGATATTCATTCATACACACTTCTCATTCATTCATTCAAATGCAAGCATACATAGATAAACTGGAAATAGATGCATAGATTACGAGAATAAAAGGTACGCTTTGTCGGAGCTTACAGTTCATAGTTCATGCAATAATTCATAAATTGTCTTCTTATGCAACCATTGAATAATTCATAATACTAGATAATGCTTCTTGATAAATGCACTAGATGGACTCAGTGAAGAAGGCGTTCACTGTGTCCACAATTTCTTTCTCTCTGGCTTCTTCATCTTCTTTGGTCACCTCAGCGGTGACTTCTTCTTTGTCAAGGGGAGGCTGCTCATCCTTGGTGGAGACCTTCATTGCCTCGAGGTCTTCCCCAAGAAGATCATCATCTTTCATGGGGTCGTGCTACTCGAAGACGGCAAAGTGCGCCTCCTTCTGTGCCTTCCTTCTGGCTTGGTAGTCCGCGATCGTCTTCTTAGACTCACGACAGATCTTGGACCAATGCCCCCAGGTGCCACATTTAAAGCACACTTGGTCTTGCTGACCATATGGCTTAGACTATGGCTTCTCCTTGTCTTGGGTATCGGACTTTTTCTTTCTTTTCCGGGCTGATCCCTCCCTCTTATCCGAGTTGCCCTTCCTCTTTCTATTGGACTTCTTGGCCTGGTATTTATTGGCGTTCACTTCCACCTGCTTATCAGGTGTCTGCGAGTTATAGTTCTTAAGCAGAACATTATCTTGAGATTCCGCAACTTGCATCACATCGATCAGCTCGCTATATTCAGTATAAGCGTTCTGTCGATAGCTGCGGGCACTCTGTATGGCATTAGGGTAAAAGGTAGAAAGTGTCTTCTCAATCTTCTCTTCTTCTTTAATTTTAATTCCACAAAGAGAGAGATTTGTGACAATTCTATGTAATGCAGAGTTATACTCAGCCACAGTTTTAAAATCTGCAAACCTCAGGCGAGCCCAGTCCTGCTGTGCTTGTGGCCCTATAGTGTACTTGAGCTTTTCGAACCGCTTCTTAAGTGCAGTCCAAAGCTCAGTAGCATTTTCTTCGGCCATGTACTCTTGCTTTAGAGTAGGGGACAGGTGATGCCTGATGAAATGCAGTGCTTGGTTGTTCTGTGCTGGGGTAACAGCGCCCGCTTCAATGCCAATGGCGGCGCGGAGACTCTTACCACCGAGCACAATTTTCACGTCCGATGCCCAAGTGAGGTAATTCCTACCGTGAGAGGCCAGCTCCTCAAACTCGCGGTTTACAATACCAGACATCTGCATGATGTAAATTCATTTCATAAGATTACCGGGGTAATCATAGTAGTGCTTGACAATATTCTCGTAATTTCCAGTAAATCATTGCTAAAATAATGATTGCAAATTATAATAGCAAATTCTTCAAAATTGCACATAATAATAAATGGCAGCAAAAACATTTATTAAATATGCAAGATTCAATTTCATATAGCCAGATATTCATAAATTCATAAATTGCAGGGGTCAAAGCGTAAATCTAGAGAAGAAATACACATGTAATTTATAATCAGGCCCATTCAATTTATTTTCCCTTTTTATTCTTTCTTTTATTCTGTAAAAGCCCTTCTTTTCTTTTCTTTCTCAGCCCGCAGCCCAATTCTTTCCCCCGTTTTTTTTCTTTTCTGTTTCGGCCTGCTTCGGCGCGGCACACGCGGGGGCGGGACGGCCTGCGCGACGGCCTGCTGCGGGGTGGCGGCGGTCCGCAGCGGGGCGGCCTACTGGGGGGCAGAACGCCGGCCTGCAAGGGGGGCGCGGCCCACCCGGCCTGGTAAGGCAGGGGGCGGCTAGGGTTTGTGCGGGCAGTTTGGCCGGAGAACTAGCTAGCTTCCTTGCTGCGCGCAGCGTGCGGGAAAAAGCACGGGCGAGCACACGGCGCGGGGAGCGCGCGCGCCGCCTTCTGAGCGCGGCCGAACCGGCGCGGATGGTCGCGTATTCATGCATGCACAGATTCACTTCGATTTTGCATTCGTTCGTTGCCGATCCAAAGGACTGGCGGTCAGATTCAACAGGATCTACGAGATCCAAGCGATTTCTTAACAGATTCAAATGGGATCCCGCGGTAAAAACCGATCTATACCTTCGATTCTTGTGGCAAAGATGGGATGCGTGAACTGTCGCGTAATACAGATCGACAGGTCCCAACTAGGCCAACGTAGGGGAAGAAGATCGATGCAGTTCGTCGGCGACCGATCTCCGGCGTCGTTCGTCAGAGCTTCGTGCTGATAATGTGTTAGACAACCTCGCTACCGGGTGTAGTCCGAGGTTGCCTAGCAGTGCGTAGATCATAGACGACGAAGAACAATCACAGATGAACACGGAGATATAGGAGATGAGGTATTCTTTATTGCTTTCTCATGGATACATAGTAGATGAGAACCTCTCCTATTTATGCTTGGTGCTAGGGTTTTCGGCTGGTCCATCCAAATGGGCCCCACCTCTAGCCGCACCAGGCCCAAGGCCGGCACAGCCCAGGTGGGGTTCCTCAACAGAATGGATTGACCAGGGATGCTCTTTCTTCACGAGAGATACAATCTCTTTTCAAGATTCTTTTGGTAATGAATGAATTTCCTTGCCGTGTACATACGCGCTCCTCTTCATTTATTGGAAGGGCAATTTAATTATAGTCACAATAGGACAACTATATCACGGAAAAGGGGCTATATCCTAGGAATATTGACGTCACTTTCCTACACTTTAGACCCTAACCCTTGTTTTACACGCTTTAGCGGGGCAAGCCACATATTGCAAGTTATAGTGTGAGATGGTGGACAGATATGCCCTTCCACCATCTTAGTAAAGCGGAGTTAAAGGATAACTTACACAAGCGAGGTGATTACGGGCTGTCCCCTGGCGAAAGCGTCCAATGATGTTTCCTTTGACGTGTGACGGGGCGCATTGTACTTCTTGTCCCTACCTTTCTTGGATCCTACGTTGATAGCGACACGACGGTCTCGATCTTTTGATGAAAGGAGGATAATTTCGATTTGATAGGAATCGACGTGGACGACCAGACTACAACCGTCCAGGACGTTGCGTCTTACTAACCGATACACAAACTCCAGATGGTTTTTAATCCCGCCGGAGCTCAAATCAACCTAACCACAAAGGTATTTGTTCCTGCAAGCAATCGAGAACTAGCAAGAATAAGATAAACAAACATCTCATAATACGGTGGGGTTCTGAATACGAGTAAAACAAGCAGTATAACCGACACGCGCAATTACACGATAAAGTAACATTGGCTAAACTTCAATCTAACAAAACCCAAATCATAGAAGAGGCTACGGGTGTCTATTTATGAGGGCTTGATGCTCTAGGATGATTTTTGAGGTGAGGCCGGATCAGTTAGAAAGCTTATCTCCTAAGATTGCCGTAGAGTGGTAGAACATCAAAATCGACATTGACTGTGACCTGAGTGTTCGTTTGAAATCATGCTACGTGTAGAAGGTTGAACCGGACTCGTGGACGAATTGGGTTTTCTTTGGGCCGGCCTTGGAGCGACGTGGGTTATATGACCTGAGGATGTTGAGGACGCAGATATACGCATTTCTTGAATACGTTTTTATGTAGCAAAGACGATCAAAGTGGCGGGCGAACATGTGGTTGCGGGCGACACTTTATTTGGACGGCGAGCACGCCATCTATGTGTACGTTGTGGCCATGGTGAGGGTTGATGAAGTCGTAGAGATGAAGCCATCATAGAGGATGTCGTTAAGTGTCGCCAAATTGATATAGCGTGGGTCATATCCATAACGATTATGATCTCATCATACGATGAATCTGTTGCCATGTTGTAAATCCTGCCCTACTAAAGTACGGAATTTAAATCCCGCCGTGCCAACGGGTGGATTTGCCTTATCAGCATAAAATTCGGCCCCCTCCCAATGGGCGGATTTTCTCTCTCTCGTGATGGAGTGGCGATGGGAAAAATTTTAAAATAAAAAAATCTCAGCACTCGCCTTGTACCAGCACCGAGGCCCTGCAGTGCCGTTGCTCCTGGGCCCGAAGCCCAACAAGGAGACCGCTCCGCGCCACAACGCGTGCGGTTGCGGGTCGAATTAAAGGAGTTTGCGCCGGACGCAGCGCCCGCTGTGACAACAACCGACAGGCTCGCCGCGCCCCACTCCCGCGCGTCCGATCGCGATCGCACGGCCACCTACGCGCTCACGTGATCCCCGCCTCTCCCGCCACTTCGCTCCCCTCGCGCTCGCCTCACACTTTAACCGCGTCGCCGCGTGTCCCACCCCCACCCACCGCAGGGAGCCGTTGCACCATACCCGTGCAATGGTAGTGATAGGAACAATACGAGATTAACCGCAGTAAATTTGTCCCATCTAGTGTAGCAAGAACAAATGACGAACTGATAATAAGATGAATAAGAATAATATAGGTGAATAATTCGATTAATTGATGAATGAGAAAAAAAAAAAGAAACGATGCTCTCTACAGTTTCTATACTAGCTCGGAATTTTCCCCTTCATTTTCTTCTTTTTTTCGTCGTCTTCTTGAGATGCTAGGAGAATAGGACTTGGACGGTGCCGGTGACCGCGCCGCGGCACATGGGGCAGGAGGCGGCGGCGGAGACGGCGGGCTCGCAGGCGTCGCACACGCAGAGGTGGCGGCACGGAAGCAGCACGATGGACGCCGCCCGGAGCCGGCACGCCCTGCACGGCCTTGCCGGCGGCGGCGCGACGATCTCCACCACCCGGTCCGAGTCCACGTACCCCGACTCCGCGTCGTCGGCCGCCGCGTTGTTGTCTTCCTCGGCCTTGCCCCTCGCCTGCGCCGCCGCCGCCTGTAGCTGCGCGTGGAGCGCGGCGGCCGTGGACTGGTCGGCCAGCGCCTTGGCCTGCCACGCCGCCGCTTCCGCCCTCAGTCGCGCGAGGCGCTCCTCCAGCTCGGCGCCGCGCCGCGCCGCTTTGGAGACCTCCGCCTCCTTCTCCCTCACCCGCCGTGCCGCCTCCGCCTCCGCCGCGCGGAGCAGGGACCGGTAGTGCCGCCTCCTCACATCAGCCACCGCTCGCCGGAGCCTTTCCGCCTACACGCAAGAAGAACGAGCTCGTCACCGTGAAACGAAACAATCGCCGTGGTGATCGATGGGCAGCAGCAACGAATCAAGCGGCGGCGAGTTCAGTACATGTTCTTGAAGCAGCCGGTCCATGTCGTTCTTGTGCTGGTCGCACTGCGCGGCGAGCTCGTCGGAGAGGAGGGAGGAGGCCGAGGAGGTGGACGAGACGTGCTCCGAGCCCTCGTCGAAGTCGAGCCGGAGGCCCGTCGCCGGCCGCTTGTGCAGCTGCGCCAGGCTAATCACCTTGTGCCCCGGCGAAGCCTGCGGCTGCAGCGAGAAGAGCTGCGGCGCGACGGCCGCCGCCGCCTCGCGCGGCCTCTTCCTTCCGGCGCCGCCATCTGCGTGGTTCGCAAATCGCAACAACCCAGTCGCCTCAATCTTGGAATCCCAACCAAGAAGACGAAAACTTGACGGAGCCAAGGCAAGCAGAAGCAGCCGATGCTTTTTCGTTACCTCCATCTCCGTGGGAGAAGTGCAAGAACAGGGGAGGGGCAGGAGCCTGCTCCGGCGCCGCCATCTCCCTGCGCGCCGGCGGCAGCCAGGCGCTGCTCTCCGGCGCGTCGCCTCTGCGCACAACCCAGACGCCCAAATCAGCCACCCGATCGGCCACCTCGTCGGCGACGGCGACTAAAGCGACAGCGACAGCGGCGGCGAGTAGTACCTGACGAGGAACAGCGGCTGCCGGTGGGTGTAATGCGCCTGCACCGCCATGGCTGTGGCTGTGCCCCCCGATCGATCGACGAACCGAGGCGCGCGCCAAGCATATGACAGGAAGAAGAGAGGAGGGAGGAAGAGAGAGTTGCGGGCACTACGAATGAACTGGTCCACCGCCTCCTCCTCTTCTCCTTATGTGGGTGGCGTGCTCTTCCTCTCCCTCTCCCCCTCACCCAAATCGTGCATGCAGGAGCAGGACACCCGGAGGCGGTGAGCCGGTGAAGAGACCATGCCATTGCTAATTAATGCCATCCTCTTAGCTCATTTTTAGCTAGGTCAATTGGTGCCATAAAACCTCTAATTTACTTTGCCATTCTCTTAATTTTAACAAAGGAAACTGGTGCCATAAAACATAAAATTAACTTTTTTCTTCCACATAGTAGGTTATTGACACATGGGCTCTACAACAATAACCATATATGGTTTGCGATGTTCTTGTATATATTTTTTTGCCTTTTAATTATTATTAAATGGGTATTTAATTTAGTGGCAGATGGTTACTTTTTCAGTTTTTTGGCGGTCGATCAATGAAAATAGTTTCGCTTTTACTTCTACGTAGACGCCTGCGTTTGCTCGCATGCGCAAGCGCTCGCGCAGTCCGCAGCTGCCACCGAGGCCAAAGCCAGGTGCCTTCGTGAGTTGGCCGTAGATGTGCTCGCTGCTGCTCGCCGCTGCTGCGCGCGTCGCGCTGCTCGCCGCCGCCGCCGCCGCCGCCGCCGCGGGCCGACGCCGCCGACGCCGCTGCTCTCCGCCTCGGCAAAACGCGGCGCCGTGCACGTTTTTATAGCGTACGGAATTTTCG
>SPJY01021785.1:4551174-4564280 GCA_005191435.1 Raddia distichophylla
CTGCCATAGTTTCTGATGCTGATGCCCCTACTGTGCCTTGTCGCTTTCGCCCTTCTCCTCTCTTCCACCCTGCCTGAGGCCGCTGGCCAGTAGAGAGTAGAGTAGAGTGGTGCCCTCAACTGTTGCCATGCATGGTTGCCACTTCCAAAGTGGGGAGGGATTGGCCTTTTGGTGATCTCCGTGTGCTATCCTTTGGCCTTCTGATGTCTTTTTGGGTACTGGGGAGTGGGGATAGGTGAGTTGAGATGTCCACTGCTGCTTTTTTTTATCTATCTGTATATCTATCCCTCCCTAGGTGCACTTTCTTTCCGTAATAACTTCGTATAGCATACATTATACGAAGTTATACGACTAATATATGGATTACAATGGTATCTATAACTGCTATATTGTTCTAAGTATTCACACGGATGAAATATAACACGGTCAAATAAACGATTAAGCATGGATTCAAGTGATTAATTTATCTTTGACACCTACATATTATATGTGCACGATATATTTTTTGACGGTACATATATTGACTCGTTCCTCCACATGTATAAAAATATTAGACGATGGCATCTAATTTATATATTTTTGTTACATTTGATGCAATGTTGTCTTAATATCTTATGTTATGTGAATCTAATCAATTCTCTATCCGAATGCACCATATTTGTCTTGACTCAATATAACCTCTTCAAATTCTTTAAGAACTTTCTGAAGATATACTTCTTTACATCACCTCTCTAAAATAACTATATTTGTGTTTAGTCACCACCAGATGATTCTAAAAGAATATTAAATAAATGGTGAGAAAAAATTAACATTCACAAATAATAGTGCATATGAAGCTTTGTAATCAAATACAAAAACATATATATGATACACGTAACCATTATACATGTCCTAATTAGGGTGCATGAGCTTTGTACCAAACATGTTATCCACATTGCACACGCAGCAAAAGTCGTTAATCACATACGAAACCGCTGGACTCAAGCTCATTAAACCCTCAGCTCCTACCCAACCACGGCGTGCCACGTTATGCACGTCGGCGCGCGACGCGAGTGCGCGTAGCCTTTGCTCACGGAAATGGTTTTACTGCGAATCTGCGATACGATACCCTTCGTCCCCCTCGCGTCCCATCCTGCACTGCATCCCCTCCTCGCCTTTTTCTCTCTCGCCTCGACGCCGCTGCGCTGCCTCCCCATCCCCCTCCCGCCCGTGCACGCTCCCTCATGGCCGCCGCCCCCGCCGCGCGCTCCCACTCGGCGGCCGCGTCTGGATGCTAGCCGCCGTCGCGGGGCTCGGATCGGTTGGGGCGGCTCGCTCTCGCCTCGGCCGGCGCGGCGCCGGCGAGTAGCATGGTGCTGGATCTCAATGTGGAGTCGCCGGGCGGGTCGGCGACTTCGAGCTCCTCCCCGCGTGACGCTGTCCGCGGTGGAGGCGGGGGGTTCCGGTTCGACCTGCTCGGCGGGAGCCCCGACGAGGAGGGGTGCTCGCCTCCGGTCATGACGCGCCAGCTCTTCCCGTCGCCGGTGATGGCCGCGGGGGCCGCTGCTTCCGCCACGGCGGCGATGCTGGGTGAGCCCCCGCCGACAGCCACCGGGGCAGCCTGGCCTCGTGGCGCGGCGGATCTCGGGGGGGCGCAGAGGGTGGTGGTGGGCGGCGCCGGCGGGAAGAAGAGCCGGCGCGGACCGAGGTCGCGGAGCTCACAGTACAGGGGCGTCACGTTCTACAGGAGGACCGGCCGCTGGGAGTCGCACATCTGGTTAGTCCACTGCCTCTGATGCTCAAGCCGTGTTTGCTTGCTTGTTTACACTTGCTAAAAAAGTCTCCTTTGCACCGTACAATTTGGGCAGGGATTGCGGGAAGCAAGTCTACCTGGGTGAGCTCCAATTAGGCAATTCTGCTTGTTTCTTACTTCAAGCTTCTAGTGAAGCATGAAATTGGGGTTCGCTTAGCTTGATCTTGATCTTACTGTGATGATGCTGTTCCCTTCTCTTTTCAGGTGGCTTTGATACAGCGCATGCCGCTGCGAGGTTACAAATGGGCACCAATTCTATTCATGTAAGCTGCAATTTGGAATTTCGACATTGTGTCTGAGACTTGGAGTCGATTGTGCAGGGCCTATGATCGCGCGGCGATCAAGTTCAGAGGCCTCGATGCAGATATCAACTTCAGTTTGAATGACTATGAGGAGGATTTGAAGCAGGCATGCTGAACCACTGTGTGTCATATGTGTGCGTGCGTGGTTTTTTACATTTTGAATGGGAGTTTTTGTTGTACTGGTTCCTCATGGATTAGACCGTCTGTTGTTAGATGAGGAATTGGACCAAGGAGGAGTTTGTGCACATACTACGACGCCAGAGCACAGGGTTTGCAAGGGGGAGCTCGAAGTACCGGGGTGTGACCCTGCACAAATGTGGCAGGTGGGAAGCTCGGATGGGGCAGCTGCTCGGCAAGAAGTAAGGAGAATTCTTATACACTCTGGCAACCTTCATGAACAAAATGTATGTCGAGCCCAATATTTACAATGGTATTGACTAGTGGTCGCTTCTATAGATAAGAAAGCACGGTAATATTAATCGAACAAAATGGTTTAAAATTTCTTTCATATTCATCGTATTCAAGACTTCAAGTGATAGATAAAAAAGTTTCATTTCTCTGTTTGTGATTTTATTATCACTAAAAAAAGGTGCTATTTATTTTATTTGGACACAGGTACATGTACTGTTATGCATTCATTATGTAATACAATCCTTTTGCACTTGAGCAAATGGCCATACTAAGCTCGCCTAAGATCATGTTTAGTTGTTCTAGTACCAAAGTGCTGCTCTGTAAATGTCACACTAATAGTCATGTTTATGTGCAGGTACATCTATCTTGGGTTGTTTGACAGTGAAATTGAAGCTGCAAGGTGTACTTAGCACCTATCAGTTTGATATGTTTCTGTGATTCATAAATTTGAACCCACTCTCATTTCCTCTGTTCGATTTTCTAGAGCATATGACAGGGCCGCCATACGCTTCAATGGCAGGGAAGCTGTTACTAATTTTGATCCCACTTCCTATGATGGAGATACTCTGCCTGAAATTGAGAATGAGGGTACTTTTTTAGTATAATGTCTAGCTCTACTCACTAGAGCACATCAACATTTTGTATTAAGAGGGGTGAATCTTTTCTTAGCAGAGGTTGATGGAGACATCATTGATTTAAATTTGAGGATTTCACAGCCTAACGTCCCTGATTTGAAAAGTGATGGCATCCTGACTGGGTTCCAGTTGAATTGTGATTCTCCTGAAGCCTCAGGTTCAATTGTTTCTCAGGTAACAACTATACAAGTTGTCCTAATTGCTGTCTCAGGCAGCATCTATTATGTTTTTCCCACTTGCTATCTTAGTTTTTTTCATAACAACGAAATGTTGGAAGGTATCATTCTAAGTTCTAACAGTAAGACACGAATTGTACATTTGATTGTAATGTATGCACATTTTACCATTTGACAATCCTGCCATGCCACACGCGTTCACAGTAATCCTAATGTATATGTGTCCAAACCAAGAAAGATCACTTCTACTTTCTCTATCGTGGCCTCTTCATTGGAGCTGTGAAACATGGGTTCTCAAACATCTACCATATGACGTTATTTGACTAGGTATTTTGGAATATCTACATGCATAGCACATAACGCAAAACTCATTTACTCCGACCCCATGGTGCTAGCTTAGATATTAAAGACACAAGTCATATGTTGAACTCACCGGAACATTATCTTCTGATTTACTGATGCAGCCAATTCCTCAGTGGCCTGTACATCCCCAGAACACAACGATTCCACCCCAATATCCACATTTGTATGCATCCCATTGTCCGGGCTTCTTTGTGAATCTCAGGGTACGTCTAATGTCCCCTACTCTGTGTGCAGTTATTCTTGCGTTAACACTATCACAATACTATGTTGAGTTTGTCCCAAGAAAACACTTGGATTTGGGGAGGTTCTCTGGAACTTGGCATGTTAAATGTTCTAGTTTTGTCTTTTTTTCACCATAGATAGCTATGCCTGTTTTATTTCCTGTGATTATTTGTTGTCCAATACTCCAATGTTTTTTCCATGTACATATTCCTTCTTTAGATAAGGATCCATAATTGTTCGTCTAATTAAACAAATGCGTAGTTGTATATACTGTTTGCCTCGTGAATTTGTCCCAAGAAAACATTTGGATTTGGGGCGTTTCTCTGGAACTTAGCATGTTAAATGTTCTAGTTTTTTTTTTTCACCATAGATAGCTATGCCTGTTTTATGTCATGTGATATTTATTTGTTTTCCAATGTTTTTCCATGTACATATTCCTTCTTTAGATAAAAATCCATATTTGTTCGCCTAATTAAACAAATCTGTACTTGTATATACTGTTTGCCTTGTGAACTGTCTGATATTTCAGTGAATGAGTGTCAGCTTCCATCTTTCTATTGAGTGCAGCTGTCCAACTTTACAGTCCAACTTTAGTACTTTCAGCTTTGCGGATGCTCTAGGTTTCCATGAATGCTGGCATACGTCTGAAAATAAACTGCTACTGCCTACTACATGCTCAATTATGCATAATGCTATTTTAGGAGTTGGTTAGCAAGAGGAGTGAATCATTTCTGTGGTCAACACTGTGTGCTGTGCCTACTGCAGGAAGTACCTATGGAGAAAAGGCCTGAGTTGGGTCCCCAATCGTTCCCCACTTGGTCATGGCAAATGCAGGGCTCCCCTTTGCCATCATTCCAGGCTGCAGCATCATCAGGATTCTCTACCGCCACCGGCGCCGATGCCCCACGCGTGCTGTCGTCGTCGTCCCTTCCCCATCCGGCCACTGGTCACCGGCTCTACTTCCCTCCAACCGCTTGACGGACAGCTCCCTGTCCATGTATGGCGTGTGTGGTGGCGCCTCTGGTAACAGTTGCCATTTGATCAAAGAGAGGCTCCATATGGTTTGCTCTCTCTCACCAAACTCCTGGTTATGATCAGAATTCTTAGCTTACGGTTCCCTTCACTTCATTTTGCTGGCGAATTCACAAATCGTGAGCTTTGTTACCAGGTAGTCCCTCTGTATCTCGAATTCTGAAATAAATCAATTAAGATACTCTTCTGGCCGAGTGATTGGCTCTACTATTACAATACAGAGTTAACTTGCCCAGTTAGCATCAATCTGGGCCCACCCACACCAGTGTCTACTGTCAAGTGGAGCCAAAGCTGTGCCCTTTTTCTTGCTATCCAGCAACTATTCCTTTGCCTGCTTCCATAGAGCTTCCCAGTGGTCACTGTTGCACTGTACTCTGCCATAGTTTCTGATGCTGATGCCCCTACTGTGTCTTGTCGCTTTCGCCCTTCTCCTCTCTTCCACCCTGCCTGAGGCCGCTGGCCAGCAGAGAGTAGAGCAGAGTAGAGTGGTGCCCTTAACTGTTGCCATGCATGGTTGCCACTTCCAAAGTGGGGAGGGATTGGCCTTTTGGTGATCTCCGTGTGCTATCCTTTGGCCTTCTGATGTCTTTTTGGGTACTGGGGAGTGGGGATAGGTGAGTTGAGATGTCCACTGCTGCTTTTTTTATCTATCTGTATATCTATCCCTCCCTAGGTGCACTTTCTTTCTCTGGATAGGGTAGTTAAAAGGGATCTTAAAAAAGCTACTCCCCCAGCTGCTATGCTGCCCCAGCCCAGGGCCCTCTTCAATGCTGCCGTTTCTTTCTTTATTGGTCTGTCGGCCTGCTGCTTCTTTTGCCTGGTTGGTTGGATTTTTGTTTGTTCGTATGAATTGGAGCAAGGAGAGGTGGAGGCCGTGCAGGTCAGGCACTCCCTCTCAGGGCTCAGGCCGGATGTGCCAGCAGCTATCCTGGGAGAGAAAGGATATGCCATTTTTTTTGGGTGCTTTGATGGTTGTGGTTTTTTGTAGCTGCAGACCTGCTATGTATTGAGTGAGGTGGTGGTCCAGATGGCTATGAGCCGTTACCAAAATGATTCTTGTCTTTCCTCTGGTGCGATGGTTCATTGCTTTGGCATATATACTGCTTTCTCGCTTTGCTTGCTGGTATAAAATTGTATGCAGTGACGGAGTGATGGAGTCAGGATTTTGATAAACCTGGGCTAAAATTTAATGCTCTAAAAACTCAAGAAAAATACCCAAATATTAACCGCATGTCCATTATCTGCACCAAGTAACAAAAAAGGTTCAATAGAACTAAATAATTGATACGAGATTTTAACCGTATAACCTATTATAGCAATAGCATTAAAAACATAAAATAACATAAAAAATAGCTTATAGAGAGTGTGCGTGTGGTCCTTGTTTAGACTTAAAAGGAACAATAAATCAATAATAAAAAGATGCAAGATAACAAATCCAGCAGATGTGCGCTTTGTATCCGAAGACTTGGCAATTGCAGGTCTTGACGAACAATAAACAAACTATCTTGACCGAAGAAAATGTCCGTGACGGATCAACGGACACGTCGGGTCCTCACCTCCTCGATATTGGCAGCTCGATATTGGTAGTCGTAGCCTCATGCGGCTGCGCCCTCGCCTCGATCATGGAACTAGGAAGGCACAGCTGCGAGTTCCAAGTCCTAGCCTTGTGCGGTCGCGTGATGCCTCGATCTGGGAGCTAAGAAGGTGCAACTGCGAGCTATATGTGCTTTGTGCTGAAAATCACCGCTTGCCAGTTCCCACTTGGGCATTGGCCTTGCCACTGGCAGTAAGGGTATGCCTAATGCCACGTCCATTTTTCCCTATCTTATTACTATTAATCCACTTTTCTATTATTATCATATCTCTTCCTATATTTTTCTCTCTCGTATTTTATTCCCTACTTAATGCTACAGTGTTTTAGGTGCAAAATGGTGGTGGTCTGAAGATAGCATTGGGCATGCTCTTAGCTCATTTAGAAGTATTAGGGCTGTTTAGTTCGTTGATTAGTGATTACCTAGTTGCCTCCTCGGCTTTGCCACGCCTCGGGCTAGAGCTCGGCCTACCAGGGTCTGGCTCCGCTTCTGATTATATGGTTTATTTGGTTTATCGCCTTGCGGTACAATAATTTTTTGACAGAATGGTTTTTAGAGGAATTGTGGGATGTTCACTGTGATTAGAAATTTTTGGAATAGGATACTAATTTTAGTACTATAAAATCATTTTTTTTCACATTGAGACTCCGGCAACAATAGAATATTAATGGATTTCTAGAGGGGCCGGATGCAAAATAAAAACTTCTAGAAAGAACTCATTGTCTAGCTGCCTTATTGTCCAAAGAGGCCAATACCGTCGTTCATTTGCCCAGTCAGGTTACATTTCACTTCATTCCTATATATATTTTTCTGCTCCTCTAGTTTGAATTCTTTGGTCCAAACAAGACCGGAACACACATTTTTGTTGTTAGGCGTACCCTCGACGTGAGGTGGACCTGCCGCAGCAGTTTTTTGTCTGCATCTGGGCTGCCTGCCGCCAGGGCAGGGAAATAGTGCTCAACGTGATATTTTGTGGATGCCCACAACCGGACATCGTCCCGCCATTCCTTTGCATGGACCATGCTGTTCGCTCTTATTTTTTTTCATTTGAGTATCTAAATGCACACTCTATAACATTACTCACTGTACACTATATCTTTTCTTAAAATCTTTTTTAAAAAAATTCCTCTAACAAACATTTTATCTTTGCACACTTTATTTTACGACTACGTTATGAACAGAAAGGTGGTTACTAGGTTTCTCCATGTAAAATATCCGCAAAACAAACTTGCTTAATCGTTGTCTAATCGTGGCATGCTATTTGAGGATGCTCATTTCTGCCTGTCAGATGCATGATCTACTCAATAATTGTTCTTAGGGCACATGGATCAAGTAATTGATTTCATTTTATCCACATGTACATTTATCAGCCATAAACATGGCAGAATTCTGTTTATAGGTTTGACATGAAGGGTTAGCACGAATTGACTGGGTTACCAAGTCAATAATAAACGGGTTAATTGAATCTTTGGTGAGTTTACATGGGTTAACCGACGGAAAATAATGGGCGGTGGCTTCGTAAAGTCTTCAGGGGATTCATCGGGTTCCCTTGTAGCAGCTGTACGGCGTTGAAACATAGTGACACTGACAGTGAGGGACGTGGACGAAATACAATGATAGCGACGACATGGGTAGCATAAATTGGACAGACCAAGAGCATCTCCACTGAGATCTCCATATTTTATTCTCTATATTATTTCTCTAAGGTTGTCTCTAACACGGGCCTACAAACCGCCTCGAGCCGCTAAAATATGGGCAAGCGAGAACTATTTTGTCTCCAACGTTGCGCCCCATTAATCCTCTATCTGTCCGGTGAGGAGAGAGAACCAGTAAATATAGACAATCTCTCTCCTTCCTGAATCTCTTTCCAGGAGAGCGAAGACGAGCAACGGCCATTGCCTTGTGCACCCGGTCGAAGGCATGTGAAGGTGCAGCGTGAGAGACAGCGGCGGCGGCGGCAGGAAGAAATGCAGCGACACTAGTGGGGCTTGGTTATGCGGCGGCGCAATCAACAGGCAACAGCAGGTCGGCGCGGCAGGCAGCGACAAAGCTGGCTGGCACAACAAAGGCCGCGCAATGGTGGCTGTTTGAGATGGCAGAGATATAGAGAAGGTTTCTTTTTGAGATCATGTATAATACAACTATACGGAGTGAAATTTAGTGGGTAGTGTTGGAGATAGCCTAAATCACTTTTCTTTTCCTATATTTTTATCCTTTCCAGCAGAGTCTTTATCCTTAAAAAGATATAGAGATCGTATAGCCTTTGGAGGGATTCTCTAAATTTAGAAATTGAGATAGACTCTACTAGATCATTATATAGACTAAAGACTATTTGTAATAGTATTTTGGGGAACTCGTTGGTGAAGTTCTAAGCGAAGCGAACACGTGATGCAGATGGTTCAGCGGATGACAAGTCCATGGACTCCAGTCGAGGGATGGTTGCCAACGCCTTGTGATGGCATCTGCCTAGTCCAAGATGAAGCTACTTACAGCTCACAAGACTCCATGCCTTTCTAGAAGTTGTAATGGTACCTTAAGTTAGAGTAGTCTTAGCACTATTTAATAGTATTCATCCCTTTTTTTCTACTTTACTACTACAATGATAAAGTTTACTCTAAATTAAGGTACCGTTAAACTTGCCCCAACCAAGTTTTACTATTTGAAGCCTCTATCGAAAATTGGAACCCTACGTACTTGTGGTGTTTTTTTTATGGGGGCGACTACAGTACGATATCCCGTCGGGGGCCCAACCCGACGGGATAGCCTCCCACCTCGCACTCGCCTCTCCCCACACGCCCGCCTCTTCTTCCCCACACGCGCGCCTCCCCCACGCCCGCGTCCCTTTCCCGCCGCCTTCTTCCCCGTCTTCGGCGGCGGGGGCGCCGACAGATCCGTCGCCGCCTATCGAAAATTTACATCTAAAGCCACTGAAAGGGGGCGACTAGCGCACGGGATCCCGTCGGGAGCTCACCCCGACGGGATCCCTCCGCTCCACTCGCCTCGCGCCCCTCGCCTCTTGTTCCGCACACCCCCGCCGTCGCTGCCCACCCTAACCCGAGGGGGTGAGGGACGGTCCCCCCTCCACCGCCGGCCGACCGTCTTCACCCACTCCCCCGGCTCCGGCGGCGCCACCGCCGCCGCCGCCCCCGACGAACCCCACCCACCACCGGTCCGCCGCCTCCCCAACCTCCCTCTAAACCCCGAGGAACCCAAATTTTTCCGAACCCTAACCCGAAACGGCGGCGGCGAGGTCAACAGCGACGATGGCGAGGTCGACGGTAGCGACGGCGAGGTCAGCTCCTCCTCCTCCTCTGCACAGCGCACGCGCGGCGAAGGGGACCTGGGCGCGGGGTCTAATGGGCACGTGTCGCACGAGGACCGATCCCGTCCGGACGGGATCCCGTTGTGGAGAATTTCTCTTTTTTATTTCCAACAACTGGAATTCCCGTTGGCGAGAGGCTCCCTCCTCCGGTTCAGTTCTTGCTTTTTGCTACTTCCTGTCCCCAAACCAGGAGATCCCCGGGCACCGGCGTTGGATTGCCTCATGCAGCACTAACCGAAAATAGGTGATTGCCTAACAGAAATATATTGTGAAAATAAGAACTAGCAAAAATACCGGTGCGTTGCAACGGGAGAAATAAAAAACTTCGCACACCAGATCATTGAAAAATTGCTCGCTAAAAAGAGGTCATTCAAAAAATTGATTGAAGTAAAGTTAATTTGTGGCCATAAACTTTAGAGCACATTGTATTTTCATTTAATTGTAAACTTGTAACCTAATTCAAAGAGTTTAGGAGTTAGGAGCTTGTCAAGCATATCTTCTGACTGTTTTCACATCAGGAATAGGGACTGTGCCCTTGCAAATGCATCGGTTTATGGCTAGCACCAGCGTTCTGGTCACAATATTAGTTTTATTTATAAGTATCGAGCTCGCATTATCCAATAGCTCATGTATAAAGCATAAAACAACAAGTATGAAAGGAAATGAAGATAAATTTGCTACTCACGAGACAGCTTTGCCTGAGTTATGCAGTAAGACAAGAACTATGCATTTGAATAGAAAAGTTCACATTTGTTATGCAGAATTATTTCATCATATATCCTATAACTGGGTCACTTCATAGAGTCATACTGGTCCTAGAATTTGGAAAGCACTTAGCTAAGACATGGTCTTCCCCTTTCTTTCTACAGTACTTCTCAGCCAATTCAGTAAAGCTTCTAGGTTAGGAAGAATTTGCTGTAACAACATAAACTTGCAGTGCAAAGAACAGAGGAACTGAACTTGAAGCATGAACTTGTTGAAATATAAACTAACGGTACATTGCCTAAGGGGTTATATGAACCAATCAAATTACAACCAATTTAATTTGTGAATCCATATATAATGCATTATGGAAGCCATACGAACCGATCACTTGGCTATAAAAGATAACATAAATTCACTTGGCCAAGGAAATTAATAAGCAAGGCAATCTTCATACACAGTTACACATTATAAGATGATCAATACAGAATGCTCATTTAGATGGTTTTGCACGCCATTAATCCATAAAAAGAAATACGAAAAATAACAAATACTCAAATATATAAAATTAAAATACAACTTGTTTTGAATACATGTGCATATAGACACACAGACGTTTGCCTGTCACCACATGTTTTGTACTTTTGTTTGCCTCCTTTCTCAGTTTCTTTAGTTTGACCAAAATAGCACTGAGTATCACGATGACCATGGATTTCCATGGCATCTTCATCCTCGCCACCAAGAAAGGTCATCAACTCGTCATTAGTTTCATTACCCCTTCGCGAGCCATCGCCTCCACCCCTCCACATTAGGTACTCTCAACCTTAGCTCAAACAGGATCTTTGCCATTGCAGCTCCAAAGAGGTGTGCATGTGAGACAAAAGCAGAAAATACATGGAGGAACGTACCCATCTTAAAGCACTCCAAAAGATGTCCAAATATAATAACCTCTCAACTATTTAGTATTTCTAAGGGAAGACAACATTTTAGAGTTGTTACTGCTTTGTTGTTGTGTGTTTTCCGCTATGTGGATAAATGCTTGAGAAACTTAATTATCTAGCCATTCGGACCTGAAGACCAGTCTAAAACTGCAAATAAAAAACATCAGCATCATATAATGCAGCAAGGGAATGCAATTATATACAAAAATTTCCAAGTATATAAATTTTCGGTGGTACCACGGTGGCCAACATATTTGTTGTCTGAAATAAGCAAGCACAAGACTGTGAAGAAAATTCAGTCCTATAAGCAAATTAGTAGCTATTGAATTAAAGCAAGCCAAAAGATATCCAAATATAATAACCTCTCACCTATTTAGTATTTCTAAGGGAAGACAACATTTTAGAGTTGTTACCGCTTGGTTGTTGTGTGTTTTTCGCTATGTGGATAAATGCTTGAGAAACTTAATTATCTAGCCATTCGGACCTGAAGACCAGTCTAAAAATGTAAATAAAAAACATCAGCATCATATAATGCAGCAAGGAAATGCAATTATATACAAAAATTTCCAAGTATATAAATTTCGGTGGTACCACGGTGGCCAACATATTTGTTGTCTAAAATAAGCAAGCACAAGACTGTGAAGAAAATTCAGTCCTATAAGCAAATTAGTAGCTATTGAAGTTTTATTAGTGTAACCAACAAGCCATAACGCTGTTTAGTTACCATAGCATTTAAATGAAGTTCTCTTGATTTTTACATGGAAATGACAGTGCTAGTGTACAGGAATTTAACCATAGAAAATGGTGCTTACCTACTTAAATCAAGCAATTCCAAGCTTGCATAAAAACGAACAATAGATGCAATGGCTGCATCTGTTATTGTAGAACCAAGAATCAAGAATAACTTAAAAAGGCCCCTGAAAGAATAAGGAAACAAACCAAATATGGTTGAGCTCAAAATAAACTATAATCATAACAAAGCTATCTAGCATAATTCTTGAAAATATGAGAAACATTCCAAGCAAGTCATTAAGTACCCGATATTAGCACTGTCTAGAGCAAACACAACTTCATTGCATAAATGAATTGAGGAGATGTGCAGGTTTTGCAAATTTGAGCGCGTACGGCCCAAACTATCCATCAAGCTGATTAGATCAGTAGGATTATTATTTTGTTGTGTAAGATTCAATGAGAGCTGGTTCAAGTTAGGACAGTTTATGACCTGAAAAAAATGAATATCTCAATGTTTTTTTTGCAAGAACAAATCAACATAACTGCAAAGAGTTGTAGAAATTGTTCAATTACCAATTTTGTAATGGAACAAAGACCTGATAGCCAAAGTGTTGAAAGGATTACAGAGCTTATATTAAGAAAACCACGTTGCTACTTATCTGCGAAACTTGCACACCAAAGCGAGCAGCAGCTTGTGGGCGGAAGGAGCTCGATTTTGCAGAAGATTCTGTCTGAGGGAGTTCCGGATTGAAGATTTCTCGAGTCTTACGGCAGCTTGAACACGCGTAGCGCGCGTAGCCTCAGCAAAGCACCCGTGTCTGTGTAGTAGCTCGCAGAGCTGCAAGTGGAGACACGGCCGCGCAGTGGAGTACATCGGCCGATCG
>SPJY01021785.1:4564403-4706265 GCA_005191435.1 Raddia distichophylla
GGGGGGTCTATATTTAGGGTTCATGTCATATGTCAGATTTAGGAGGAAGGGGCAGCGCCAGGGAGAGGAGGAGAGGCAAGGAAGGAAAGTGGCACCGGCGGGGCGAGAGGCGGAGGCGGCGGCGGCGGCGCAAGCAGCACGGGGGCAAGAGGAGACAGGCGGCGGGCCGGGGGAGCGAGAGAAGGCCAAGGCGGCGACGCGGGCATGGGTGAGCAAGAGGAGGCATGCGACGATGGCGTCGCGGGGGAGCGAGAGGAGGCGTGGGGAGGGAGAACGGACGAAGATTTGTGGCGGCGGTGGATCTGGTTGGGGACGGGAGCGCAACTATGGTTTCGGGAAGGATGAGGAGGACGACACAGGGGGAGACGAGCTCGAGCTCCTTGCATGGTAGGTGCCAGGGTTTTTGATTTTGGAGGAGGAGAGATTACGGGCTGAGCGAGAGAAGAGAACGAGCGGAAGGGGGAGGAGCCGCTGCGAGGGCGAGAAAGTGGATCGGATGGTGGGCAGTGCTCCATCCGATTCCATCCAACGGTGGAGGATGTGACGGACGAAGATGGGAGAAAAGTAAGAAGAAACTCTATTCTTTTTATTATTAACTAGTAAGGTGCCCGTGCGCTGCAACGGGAGGCGAAAAAATATTTTAATGTGTCTCATTGCAGAAGGTTTTTTTTTCAGGAGGGATGAATCATGCTTGAAATGTGTCTTATACAGTGAGGAGAGAGTAAAAAAAATTGTAGTGTCAACTGGATAGATAAAGTTGAAAATAGTAGCTTTGTTTTGTCAATCACAAGCTCATTAATAATGAAGTCACAAATTGGTGTGGTTGTTCAGGTAGTACAACACATTCCGCAGGATATAAAACTACAATCTTTAATCAGGACATCAAATTAAACTAAACCTTGTATACTATTATTCATGCTCAATTGATAATGCAAAACAAAATCTTTTATCTAGTACACCCCAATACGTGACAACGGAAATACAAGTGAAGATTGTAAAATATAACACCGTGACATCTAACATTAGCAATTTTTTCCAAATGCCAATATTTGCCCCTTATCCATTCACCCCTTTCCCCCGCACAATTGTTTTCTCAATCCTCACTCCATCAGCAGTACACCACATGCCATGGCACCGCATCGCCCGCTCCTTGCGCCTAAACGCCGCAGTTGCCGCCGTTTAGCTCGCCTGCAGAAAATGAATTCCTCAATGAATTTATGCAAGAATAGATCAACATAACTGCAAAGGGCTATAGGAGTTGTTGAATTACCCATTTTTTAAGTGTCAGTTAATAGCTCGATACCAGCACGATAGGAGGTGTAATATTGTTTATCCCTTGAAATGTCAGCCTTTGTCCTGCAATAAGATTGCAAAGAGAATCTTTATGGCTAAGAACACAAAAAAAATGAAAATAGAGAGAAAATTGCTGCAGTTGGGCTGTACGGCTGTGTTTCTTTCTGCATAATAATCAGATTATAAGCTGCAGCTTAAAATTTGTCATTTTTGTACCGGTTATATTTTGAAATATTTTATAGTTATTTTTTCGAAACTTTGCACAAATTGTCTCAAAGATTTCAAAAATATTTTTTTCATAATTTTTTTAGCTCTTTAAATCTTCTATAAAAACATCACAATCTTTTCAGATTATAATCTAACCGCCGAAAGAAACACAGCCGTAATGTCAGAGAAAAAAGAAGTTAATGTCACCCACCAGCAGCGAAGCCAATTGGGTCCAATTTTCCCCTCCTACAGTTCTGTTCTCATCGTCCTCTTCACTCGTTGCTCTGTGCTCTCTTCCCAGCTCGCGGAACCAAAGGGCAAAGCCCTTATCCCCCGCCCAACACCCCACGCGAGCTCTCCTCGCCCCCGTCCATGGCGACCACCACCGCCTCCTCGTCCTCCCTCATCGCCCCTCTCCTCCGCACCAACCCCAATCCCACCTCTACCCTCACCCGCAGATCCCTCCCCCTCCTCAGTTTTCCCATTTACCGTCGCGCTCTCCGTCACCTTCCCTTTCCGGTTCCAGCTTCTTTGACCTACCTCGGAGCGCCGCTCCTCCTCAGCCACCGGCCACGTCGCGCAGCCGTCGTCTACCTCCTCCACGCCGGTGGCAGCCGGGCGCGCCGCCGCCTCTCCTCCTCTCGGGGCGCACCGCGCTCGCCGTGCCACCTCTCCTTCAACACCGTGCGGTCGCGCTGTGGCCGCCGCATCCGCAGCCGGACCGAATGGAGCAGCTCAGAGGCGCGGGATTTGGTCTATCAGGTGAAGTTGATTTGTGAAGAACACTGTGTAGCTCCGTATCCTTTTTTTTGGTGTGGTGGGGGATGTTTGAATGGGGCTTTGCGAGTGTTGATGATGCTCGAGTGCGTGCGGTAGGGATGACTTGGCGGTGCCGAGGTCTCCCTACTTCCCTGTGGAGTATGCGGCCGTCGCCCTTGGTGATGGAGCGATTCCAGAGCGTCGTCAGCCAGCTCTTCCAGCATGTACGAGACTACTGGATTCAAATACCAGATGTCCGTATACCAATTCTTAGTTATGTTGATCTGATCTTTACATTTATCTTGATCTGTCTCCCTAAACAAATTATACTGAATTATCACTGGTGTCTTTTTGTTATGTCATGCTAGATGACCGTCACATGGACAAGTGGCTACAACATCGATGAGGCGTATCCCTTTGTTGAATGGGGCATGAAATGGAGCCCGTCTACACGCACCCCAGCTGGCACCGTCACCTTCGATCGCGAAAGCATCTGCGGTATGGCATCTACAAAAGATTATTGGTTTTAAATTTTTAGCATGCAACAAACATAATCTGAGAAATTTTATTTCCGGAACAATGTAACCTTTCACAAGGATGTAAGCCCAAACAGGAAATACTTGTCTTCGGTAGACTGATGCCATCTCTTTTTACCTTGTACTTGTGCAGGGGAACCTGCTCGTATTGTTGGTCGGAGAGATCCAGGTTTCATACACACCGCTTTCCTGACGAATTTATAGCCAAACAAAGAGTAATTTCTTGCCTCATGGCCTATAAAATAGTTGTGTCAATTGTGAGTGTTGCTGTTCTGACCATACAATTTTTTCCCTGACAGATTCTACTACATAATGGGACATACGCTACGTAACGGAAAGGTTTTGTGGGGCAAGTCTTACACTTTCAAAGCATCTCCTTTTCCTGTACAGAAGTCATTGCAGCAGGTTATTATTTTTGGTGACATGGGAAAGGTAAATATATACTGAGACTTATTATGTTATATTATTCGGCACTCGTGGTAATATTGCAAATAATAGCATGGATAAATTCATCAATATAGCAACGCGGTAACACAGTATCTTTATTTTCAACCAATAAAAATTACACTTTTTTCCCAAAAAAAATAAATTGACCTCAATCTGATTATTGTGTTAACTGCAGGCTCAAAACTGAACTCATTCCAATAGGATACACCGAGCTCAAAACAATGATTGACTATAAATACTTAAAATGAATGTAGTAGGGAGCTAAAAGATGGCATACCATAAAACGAATGTATTTCTTTTATTTTGAAAACGAAGTCATGACCTATATGGTGAGGACTTCCGTATAAACAATATTCTTCGTGTATGTCTCACTTGTGCTAATTTTTTTATTCTTCTTTCTCTCCTCATCATTTATAACCGTTAGAATCTTTATGTTCTTTGTTGCCGTTGCTCTAGAAAGCGCCACATATAGTTGGCCATGAGAGAAAACCGGTTCTGGTAGGTATACTCCTACATTTGGTAATGTCTGCCCTTGTGCTTTGTTTATTGTCATGGCGAAGCTGAGTCTGACAGGAAATTGTTTTCTCTTGAAACGGAATGGGAATATGTCGTCATCAGAGGGGCACAGTGGGATTCGAGGCAAGAAAACTCGCATTCCAGAATGCTGTCCTAGTACAATCTCTGCATCAATTGCGTTTTTCTGAAATCCACGAACCACCAACCTTGTGCCATTGCAAAGCCCATTAGCGGGGTCAATATTTCTGAGTAGTATGATGGGACAATTTATTTTGAGCTTCAGCATATGTGGTGGGAGTCCGTTCGGGGTGAGCGTATTTAGGAATTCTGGGGGATAGAAGTTTTGAGGGTCATCTTCTACACTGTCGAAGCTGTGGTACACCATCTCATCCCCCGGGAATCGATCAATCATTTTTATATTGATGTTATCCACGCAGTCGTTCCTCGTGGATAAAATGGCTCTTGATGTGATGTATTGTGGGTCTGCCAGGCAAGCATTGTCCATTTGATAGATATCGTCAATTAGTGTATCCAGGTCACTATCATCAGCCATATGTGGAATACATATATTTTTGGGTAGACATATTTCGTCGTTATCGTTTGTTTCCTCGGTGCCATTGCCAATACGCAGTAGATATTCTGCGAACCACGGGTCGTTCTGGGCCCTCATGTTGCGCACAAGCTTCAATTGTTGCATGCAGTCCCATAGCTCGGACCTGCGTAGTGATGAGTCTACAATCTGAGCTCTTGTTCCTTTTCGGACAACTGGGAGAACTTGCCTAAAATCTCCTCCAAATACAACCGTTTTCCCACCGAATGGAAGATTTGGTTTGTCCATTATGTCTCGCATACTTTTGTCTAGCGCTTCAACTGATTGCCTCTTAGTCATAGAGGCCTCGTCCCAAATAATTAGTGATGCTGCCTGTAGTAGCTTGGCTGTCCCACTTTGTTTTGTGAAACCACAAACGGCTCCATCATCTATTCTTAGTGGTATCTTGAACCGTGAGTGCGCGGTCCTTCCTCCGGGCATTATGGAAGCCGCAACACCAGAAGTTGCCGTCGCCAGAGCAATCTTCCCTTGTTTTCGGACTGTGGCCAGCAACGCCTTGTATAGAAATGTTTTTCCCGTGCCTCCCGGGCCATCAACGAAGAATAGTCCTCCTTCATTGCTGTCAACAGCGGCTAGAATTTCGTTGTACGCGTCCCTTTGCTCGTTGTTTAGGTGTTTATGCAATGTTTCGTCCTCCGGGTCCACCCTGATCATGGATTCTTCGATGATCTCCCTAGGTACATTGTTTGTTGTGTCATGTTTTTCGTCAATTTTGGGAAGAGGAAACGAGCTTATGTCTTTGCCCATTGAATGCAACATATCCCTGATATTTATCAAAACCATTTGCTGGACTGCGTGTTCGCATTTGCAGTCTCTGCGATAGTCTTCTGACATGGCCTCGAGGTGATTGTTCCATAGCGTACGGATGTCGCTTGGCTCACAAAACACCAAAATTGTTGCAAATAGCCTTCGAAGTGACGACGGCATCCGGAACAATTCGGCTTCCGTCAAGCATTCATCTAATGTATTGTCTGCCTCAATGAGTCCCTTCTTTTCTGCAGCTTCACGGAAGGATGGCATGATTTGGCCATCAACTGTCCGTAGGTCCTCGTAGCATGTGGCTCCTGTCACGTGGTTCAACAGAACTCGAAGGTAGTATCGTTCTCCTTCAGCTGGATGTGCTGAGACGATTCTTCCAACCTGGTAGATGCTAGCCCGCTTCCTTTCTTGCCAAAACTTGCCATTTTTCCCTGTTTGCCAAGTATATTGTTCTGGAAAATCCCGGTACAGGATGCCTCGTGCTTTCTCATGTAATCTGTTAGCTTCGAAGTATGCGGTCAACATCGACTTCTCGGCGCCATCACGATTGATAACTTCCTTGATCTTTTTTTTGGCATGATATGAAACCATGTGCATGTTTGGTAGATGGAGCTGTAGTTGCATTACAGGGGGATGTATCTTGCTTAGTTCGAAGCCATATATTCTCCATAGTGCTTCTGGAGGTGTTACCCACCGTGCGTCTCTGTACTGCTTGATCTCATCAATGTCTTCGTTGTCCACGCCAGTTACAGATACAGATGCGCGGTCATGTCCCTTGTAGATGTATTTGAACAGGTACTTAACAGCTTTTATGCTTGAGCATACCTCAACATTTATGTGGCAGTTGAACATTCTCAATAGGTAGGGGTTGTAAGGAACAACCCACCTATTGTCTAGTTCGCAATTTCGGACTTTTTCAGTGCGGCCATCATTGCGTCTCCTATACAGCGGGTAGGAGTCTTTGCCTTGAATTGTGGTATTGTTGAATGGCCTTGGATAATTGTTCTTGCATGACTGGCGATTCTTTGTGCATGGGCAATTTCTGTTTAATACACCGCAAGGACCATGCATCATATGTTTTATGACCATTTTGTATAGCTCTGGGTACTTTTCTTTGTCCGGGAGTTCCGCGGAAATGATTCTGTCGTATTGCTCTGGACATGTGTACTTGTATTTTCTAGTCATGATTAGCAAGAAATGAGCGTGCGGTAGACCCCTCTTTTGGAACTCTACAACATAAGTATATGCCTTAACTTTACCAAGAATGTTCTTTTCAAACAACTGCTTCTTCATTTCTTCTAGTTTTGCTCTGAAAGTACGAACTATGAGATCTGGGCGATCTTGGGGTGTTTGTTCAAACTCGAGTTCATGAATGATCTCTTCCCAGTTTGGGTTGCAGGTCATTGTTAGGAAAATGTCCGGCTTTCCATATTTCCGAACTAAAGCCATAGCGTCTAGGTACCGTCGCAATTTATCTCTAGGACCTCCAATAAATGACGATGCAAGTATTGTTCGCTTTCCGACCGCATCTCCCCTGTTCTCTCCAGCTTGAATGCTATCCAGAAGCCCTTGGTACAGATCCGCCCTTATTTCTTTTTGATGATTCCATATGTAATCCAGTCGAGAGCTCTCAATCTTGATGTATGTGTCTACTACAAACTGCTGGAAAAGTCGACCGCCGTGCAGTACTGGGTTGAATATGTTAGGTCTCATATGGAATTTATAGCAGTAGTATTCTCTCATGGTTACACACAACCTACTGCTTGAATCTGTTTATGATATGCAAAGCTCAGAGTTAGCAGAATATTTAGAACTGTTATATATGGAAATATTACGTACAAAAAAGTAATTTATGAAATACTTACCTGGATTATTATCATTATTATTACGACCAGCTTGTGCCTTCATCATGTCTTCCATAGAAATACCAACCTTTGGGATATTGGCATGCCAACCCAATTCTCCTCTTGGAAAGAATATAGGATAAGATAATGGATCATAGCATCCATAATACGACCGTATGCCTTGTATTTCGTTGTTGTTCCCATGTAGTACTACATTCCTGTCAAAAGTTTTTCGTCGTTCATTTCCCTCAACCCACACTGCAGCTACCTCTGAGGATATTGGTGCATTGTATGTTCTTTGGTCCAATCTTTGGTCAAGGTTCAAGATCAGTCTGTAGTCCTCAAGATTTTCGGCCTGTCCTAAATTTCTAAAATGTTTGGAATATGGGTTGTCGCGTAGAATGTCAGTTATAATGCTGATTACATTTTTGTCTTGTTCATACATTTCTTTGCGGCAATGGCGGTACCGATGTTCTAGGCTGGGATCATCATCATAGAAGTACAGTTCCAAATGCTTTTGATCTGATCCATTTTTCCCAAACGAGTGTATGTTGTGATACATCTGACCATGAGCTCGAAAGGTATAAATACCAGTTTTTCTCATGTCAATTGTGTCCTTGTCGAGGTGACAGTAAAGAGAAGTAAATGAGAAGTGTCCATTGAAAAATCTTATATTTTTCCGAAAATGTCTGGAATCAGAATCATTGCTCGTCCAAATTCTCATTAGTTGAGGTGATGTCTCTTGATCAGCTAGTTTGACCTGTCCATTTCTGCAGCATAATCCCTTAGATTCATATTCATATTTCTTTGCATTGCAAATTTTGCAGTTTTCCACAGTTTTCAGCGTGTGTGTTTTTTGCGGTATGTTACTGTATACGAGCTCATAAGGATCAGCGATGTTAGAACTTTTTGTAGTAGTTTCGACATCTTCTTTGATTTGAACTTCTTCATCTCTTTCCTGTTCTGTTTTCATTCATAACATAAAAAAGTTATAGAAGGGTAACATGATGATGGAAAAAATTTTAAATGTTGCTGAAAATACCTTGTTCAAAAAATATAAAATCTTCCTCATTGCTATCTTGTTCAAATATGACTCCATCACCTGCATAGTAATTTGTGATTGTATATGTTGCTTCATTTTGTATTGCATCATCTCAGAATATAAATTCAGTTGATAGGCTTACCATCCTCATCATCGTTGATTGATTGTGTCGGGGTCTCTATGTCCTTGGTGGTTGCACCCTTATAAGAGGGTTTTCCTGTCAATGAAAGAAGCTTAGTTCTACATATTGTTGAATACGTTTTTTTTTAATGTGAGAGTATTGAATGCAATTGAGAATATTACCAATATTAGTGACGTTTTTACTCATGACTCCATCCTCATCATCGCAATAAGAAATTCTTTTGTTTTGTCTTTCTGAGAATTTTTTGTTATGGTGGGCTAGCAATGCTTGTCTTTCTCCCGATGATACATGTTTTCTATTTTTTACATTTTGTGGACATGGACTATCTTGCGGTGATATTTTTGTTGCAATATATGCTGGGTTCTCCATTGCGATTGAATATTTGCTTGGAGTGTTGCGACGCAATGCATCTTTGGCCTTAACTTGTTGTATCCTAGCTTTCTTTTGCTCTGGCTGCATATTTGCATATTTCTCCTTCTCATATTCGCATTTTTTTTTGTTTTTGTTCTGATAGGCTTCACGACGCTTTTTTAGCTTATCCTGCTGTTGTTGATCAGTCAACTGTGCACACCGCTCCCTATCTCTTTGTATCCTAGCTTTCTTTTGCTCTGGCTGCATATCTGCATATTTCTCCTTCTCATATTCGTTTTTTTCTATTTTTTTTGTGCTGATAGGCTTCACGACACTTTTTTAGTTTATCTTGCTTTTGTTGATCAGTCAGCTGTGCACACCGCTCCCTATCTTTTTGTATCCTAGCTTTCTTTTGCTCTGGCTGCATATGTGCATATTTCTCCTTCTCATATTCACATTTTTTTATTTTTTTGTGCTGATAGGCTTCACGGCGTTTTTTTAGTTTATCCTGCTTTTGTTGATCAGTTAGCTGTGCATACCGATCTCTATCTCTTTTCCTTCTTTGTTCCTTGGCATGTAACTTTGGGGATGTTGATCCAAATGCCTTGTCTACATTCTTGTCAAAAGTTTGTCGTCGCTCATTTCCTTCAACCCACACTTTTGCTACTTCTGAAGTTATTGGTGCATTGTATATTCTTTGGTCCAATCTTTGGTCAAGGTTCAAGATCAGGCTGTAGTCCTCAAGATTTTCTGGCTGTCCTAAATTTATAAACTGTTCGGAATATCCTTTAGCTCTTGATGTATTACTGATTGTTGTCTCAGGTATATTTGGTCCACCGTCTGTCTGTTCTTGTCTTGTTTCATCACCAGCCATATTGTTTTAGTGTAACCTGAGAAAGTGTAATAATTTGCATGAGGTAAAAAAATGAGAATGATGTAAGACCACAAAAGATTTATTAGATCTAAATTTCAAGATGGATGAATATGTAACCAAGCTAAAAATAGGTGAAGTGTTAAACCTTCTTTAAATCAGTGCATGATTTAACTTGATTGCGCGGGATATATTGCCATGTAATATAGCATACTTTCATAAATCTATTATAGATAATATAGCATACTTTAATTAATCTATTAAAGATATTAATTGTAATTTCTTTACACAACACAGAGAGGAAGCATGGATTTGAAGCTCAGTAAAATCTAGACTGCAGTATTTGGGACCATGTCCAGTTATTCCTGTTGTAGATGTTAATCTTGTTAAGGATGCTTATATCGATCCATCAGCTTGACCAATATATGCGTTTTGTCTTCTTGTTCTTGACACAGAAAAGGTTACATACCTCTATGGTTTTAACTTTGTTGTGTCATTTACATTTCTTATCAGTAATTGTTAAACGTAGAAATACTATCAATAAATATAATATATTAAGAAGAACGCAAATTCATTAGCTCCTATTTAACCAAATTAGGAATTAGGAAAGGTATGACTATGTTCAATGATTCAAATCTTCATTTGTTACCTCTTGAATCTATTAGCAGAATCAATCTGAGCAAGTTTAGAGCAGATAAAACCTGCATACAATCAGAAAAGTTATGAAATAATATCATTTTGTAACTAAAAGTCACCTAGAAGAAAGTACAGCAAAGCCATGTGAAAATGAATTGCTGAGCCCTGCCTCCTTGGGATCTAAAGGAAGCCCTTTTCCTGCCCTCTCTTGCTTGGTGCTCTTCTTCTCTCCAGTTCAAGGATACAGTGTCAGGGTAGATGAGGTACGTTTGCTTGAAGTAATGAAAATACGTACTGAATTACCAATAAATACTTCAATAAAAAATAATTATGATTTCAGGTCAAAGCTATCCTCAAGGGCCATAATAAAATAATATCAAGATTGGTTTTTTTCAGTTATCATAATGTTCTTGTATCTTCATGAGCTGATGCAAAGGTTGCTACCAACTACAGCTATTTTGTACCCTTGTTTTATAAGTCCATATCACGAACTTGCATATGACCAAATATTATTCATTTGGTTTCATTCTATATGAGATAGTAGCAAATTAGTAGGTATATTCCACATCAAGCACCCCTTATTAACTGGTAGAAGGGCCCAAAAATATCTCGAATAGGAATTCTAGAATTCGATTCTTTTACCGTATGGGGATATTTCGAATCGAGAACAGTTCGATGCCAATAAAATCATTGTTTGTTTCCTGCTTACTGAGGCATTATATTGTTTCATATTAGTACTATTGATCGATGGAATACGACATTTGTGTTGTAACAGGAACCATAACTACAAAAAACAATACAAATGAGTGTTGTGTCTACTGACTGTAGTTGTACCAGATGTCTAGCAATACGGCAAGAAATCAAAAGATTAATATGGAGAGCTTGCATTTACGATGATCATACAGAAAGCAACGAATCAAGGAGTTGTCGTACAGATTACCTGCAGTCCGGCAAGAAATCAATCAAGTAATTGTAATTTTGAGAGGTTGCACTTTAAATTGTTGTATGTACGTATATAAGTTGCTTTGGTCGATCCGTTTATTTATAGTGTCAACCATATGGAATCCGACATGAATTCTAGTTCAATATGTATTAGTATCAGGAAATCTAACTCAATACGTATCCGACATTCTAGTTCTATACGTATAAGTAGGTATTAGTATTAGGAAATCTAACGTATTGGATTGGATGTGTGCTATCAGGCAACATTGCATCGATGGCCACACGGAATCTGATGTGAATACTGAATACGAATACGTATTAGTTACTGGTATTTTGAATACGCATCAAAGCTGAAGACGTATGACTATCAATTAACTCGGAGTCGGGAGTCCGTAAGGCAACTCTGCTCGCCGAACGCGCGCGGCCACGGGGCAGCACGTACGGCGAATCGAATCAATCGATCTGGCACGTATGGCTGGAGTCGAACGATGGCTATGACGGACGAAGACGGGAGAAAAAGGGAGAAGAAACCCACCTTGCTTTATTATTAGGTAGAGATAGTAGATAGATTAGTGAACAAAACATAGAGAAAATTTCCTTTTGAAGAAAATGCTGGATTTTTAAAAAATAAAATTACGAAGGTAATCTGTTTGTTGGAGTATGAGTATCTAAGGGATCAAAAAAAAAAATTTCGAAAAAAAATAACTCTGAAGATATATGGTTAATTCTGAAGAGATATGGTTGAAGATGGTCTAACGACCCTGGTGCTCCGACGCTGGCCGAAGTTGGAGACTGATCCTATGCAGACTGCAGGTCGTGGAGCGCTCAGGCTCAGCTCATGTATGGTCATCACCCACATCTCCGTGCTGCTGCTGCTGCCGCCGCTGCCGCTGCTGCCATGCATGCATGGATAATGGATTGTTGATGGCTTGCCCAGAACTATTCCACAAGTCAATACTGTTGCCGGATCTGGCTTTGCCCAGTGTACGTCAGGGAGTTACTCTTGCAACGACAACGAGGAGCGGCGAGGTGAGCCTCCTGAGTCGCAATACCAGTGAGGTACTCTTGTCATTCTCTGTCAGTATATATGTGTTCTTGCAATGAGCAATACCAGTGAGCTGGTAGCTTGTGGTGCGGAGGTTGGCTTTTCCTGTGTTGGCAATGGACGCATCGAGCTACGGGTGGCAGGCAGATCGGAGTGGCGTACGTCGTGGTCTGGTGCAGCAGAAGAGCAATGGCGTTAACTCACCCATCGCCAGCTAATAAGCTACTCCAAAGCTTCCTCGTGGCTGTCGGTACAGGCTCTGCATGCAGGCTCCATGTTTCTTGGCGAGGATCCTGGAGTTTTCTCCCCTTTCTGTTCGTCAGTGGTCTTGTTTTTTTGAGTTAACGGGCAGGAGCACTGCCATGCATTTCATTAAAGCGGAACGTCAGTGGTCTTGTTAGTTGATAAAACTTTCGATATATTTCTTCTCTTGGATCTCGACCTAGATATATAGCTGGATGCATGGCTACGCATGGTACGTGTTACTAGTATGAGATGAATGAATTCCTGATCGCGTGAGCGTCAGGGCAGGCGGCACAACAATCCCGCCACAAACACAATTTACGACGCTCCACTTACGCATGATTCATGGCAGCTGCATGCACCATGCAAGTGGCTCCAGGTTGTCAAAAGTTTCCCGTTAGTCGGACACGTGGTCCCGGGCATCTTGGCTCTTGACTACGATATCGTCTACGTAAACTTCGATGCTGCAGCCTATTTGATCAGGGAGAGTTTTTGCATGGGTCGCTGAAACGTGGCGCCAGCATTTCTAAGACTGAAAGACATGGTCGTATAGCAAAACGTGCTGAAAGTTGTTACAAAGGCGGTTTTCTCCTCGTCCTCCTTAGACAACGCGATCTGATGGTAACCGGAGTAAGCGTCCAGAAAACTCATCAAGGCTGAGTCCGCCGTGGCGTCGACTAGCTGATCTTTGCGTGGAAGGGGAAAGTTATCCTTGGAGCAGGCGGAGTTAAGGTTCGCAAGCCAATCGGAGTGCTGTACTTCACGGACGAAACCCGCTCGGAGCAGCTTACCGATCTGGTCTTGGATGATCTTGGCCTTCCAGTCGGGAATACGCCTCTAGCATTGTCTCACTGGTTTTCTGTCAGGCCGGACAGCTAGCCTGTGCTCGATCACCTCCCTTGGGACACCGGGCATATCGGACGGTTCCCATGCGAACGCGTCCGTGTTAACCCGGAGGAAGGTAATGAGCTCGAGTTCCTATTGGGCCTCGAGGTTCGTCCCCACGTGAACCACCTTGGAGGGGTCAGTCTTCGTGAGGACGATGGTTTTGGTGGGCTCCTACGGCTGCAGTGCCACCTTTGGGCGTGCTGTGGAGCGCTCCTTATTGCTGGGACCACGGGTAGGGAGCTGGCCCACCATGGCCAGTGCGGTCTCGTCGCAGTCCAGGGCCGTCTTGTGGTTTCCCTGGACGGTGATGACTCCCCTCGGCGCCGGCATCTTTAGGCAATGGTAGGTGTGGTGGGAGACAGCCATGAACATGGAGAGCGCGGGTGGCCCAAGATGGCGTTGTAGGGGAGGTCGGTCTCCACCACCTCGAAGGTGATGTACTCCGTCCTGCAGAGGGGGTGCCGTGGTCGTGCCCTCGGGAAGCTCGGGCATGGGGCCTTGGCTGGCATAGAAGTCCTCCAGCTGGCGGGCCCACGTGCGGCAGTTGCGCAGGTCGTGGCCGAGGCGCTGGTGAAGGCGGCAGAAGAGATTGGGGTTGTGGAAAGGGTCCTCACCTCTGCCCTGCTGTTGCAGACGGGGAGGCCGACCCTGAGGTGCCCCCTGGCCGCCGCGCGGCCTGCCTCCGGCCAGAGGAGGTCGTGGCTGGCGCTGTGGCAGCGGGCGCGGCGGCGGCGCACGTACGGGCGGAGGGCGCTGCAGCGGCAGGCACTCGGGCTAGTCGGGCTCGACGGCAGCGATAAATTTAGCGGGCTGCTCCGACCGCTTCTTCTTCTTCTTGTCTGTCTCGGCCTTGCCTAGGCCATCACCGGCCTTGGCCTTCTTCTTGGTGTGGGCGCGGCCTCTCTTGCGCTCAACTGCTTTAGAGGCGTTGACGTAGAGGGCCGCGGTACGGAAGAGCTCACTTGAGGTGTTGACCGGATGGAGTTCGAGGTCCTCGGTGTAACACTGGCCTCTCACTCCATCCTTGAAGGCCTCAATGATGGCCCCATCCGAGATGAAGGGGATAGTGTTGCGGGCTCTCATGAACCGGCACACAAAATCCTGGAGATTCTCATCGTCTCGCTGCATCACAAGCTTTAGGTCCTGGGGGCGCCCAGAGTGGGTGTAACACCCTTAGAAGCTTGTGCAAAGGGCATCCTGGAGCTGGGCCCAGCTGCGGATGGAACCAGGCCGCTGGTTAAACAGCCAGGTCCGGGTCATGCCCTCGAGCACGGTGGGGAAATAGTCATTGTTCGCCTAGTAGGCCGACTAGGCCGCCTAGTCGCCGATTAGTCGCTAGTATGCAATAACACGTCCTGCTACACTACTTGTCTAGTTGCCCGACTAGTCCAACTAGTCACCGATTAGTCGCTAGTCTACTCTTTAGCTAGTGGGTACCCGTCCTACTGCCGATTAGCGTCTAGGCTAACACTGGAAATAGTTGACCAAGACGACCTCGTCTCCCCCCATGGCTCGGGTGGCGGTGGTGTAGATGGACAATAACTCCTTGGGGTTCTTACTCCAGTTAAACTTCTTGATCGGCCCGGGCTTGAACCTCGTCGTCCAAGACGCCTCACGGAGAGTGCGGGAGAAGGCGGAGCACCCTGGCGTGGCCTTCGGGGGAGAGCCATCTCGAAGCGGGCCCAGGCGGGACAACACTCCGCCCAGGGCGCGCGGCGAACCGCTGGTGGGGGAGACTGTGTGGGCCTGGCGCGAGAGGCTATGGTTGCGGCGGGAGTGGCTTTGAGGGCCGCTGTAGCCGGAGCTGTCCGTGCGCCCGCCGTTTTGGGCCTCATGCTAGATGAGGCCGGAGGTGACATCGCCAAGGCCCTCAGCGATAGCTGAACCCAGGTCAGCCATGGTGAAGCCATGGAGGTCCCTCTCTATGTCGCGGACAACCTGGGCGATTGCGCGTGCCTTCTGGTGGCTACGACGAACCGGATTGCGCATGACCTCAATGAGGGAATCGACCTGTCGGACGTGAGCCAGGGTGCGTGGGTTGTCCTCGCGGCAAACCTCAACCATGGCGCGGCGGACGGAGTCGCGGAAGAAGTCCCGGGCTGCAGCGCAACAGCGCGGCAGCTTCTGGGCCGCCATGTTACCGGCGTCATCGTCGGCCGAGGCTGCGAAGACGCAGCGAGATGGGCGCGAGGCCTGGGGAAACGTCCCGTCGTCGCCTGCAGAGGCGGAATCGCCGAGCGGCTCGAACTCCATGGGAGTCTCACTGACAAGGGTCAACGAGGGGTCCAGCTCGGGGAGCGACTCCTTGGGGCGAAGCTCTGCCCCTGGGGAGAGAGAGGTGTCAACCTCCATCTCGTCGGCCCTGGCTTCGGCGAGGTATTCCTCTCGCCAGCCTTCGTACGATGGACCCAAGTCGTCCAGATCATCGCACTCATCGAACTCAAGGTCCAGAACCACGTCGCTGCTTGGTATCTCAGGCATGTCTGAGGGAATGGACTGCTGAGGGCTGCTCATGAGCCCACGGTGGGCGCCAGCTGTTGGTGTCTGGGAAATGCTCTGCTGAGAGCAGCGGGTCCACGGACCGGCAGATGAATTTGTAGTTGGAGTGAGGCCCAACGACAACCCTTCCCAGCAGCCGGGGGGGGGGGGGGGGGTGTTTCGTCAGTCTTCCCGGACTATGCCTGGTGTGACTCGGGTTCCGAGTACAGATCCGTCGTATAGTGAGATTGAGAGGGGGTGACAGGAGAGGCGAAGGAAATACAAACCGTGGAGACAAGTGATTTTTACCCTGTTTTGAGCTCCCACCGCCGTGTAACAGATCTAGTACAGCACTCGTTGATTATCCGGTGGAAAACAGTACAAGGGCGCCGAGACCGGGCTTGAAGGGGCTGATCCCGAGCTTACAGGGGAGTTTCGGACACTTGGGTGGCTAGAATCTACTGTGCTACGGCTACTGATAAGGAAGCTTCGGATGCTGGTGTCTGTTGGTGATTGATAAGCGGCCCTCCTTGAGATGGGCCTTGGGCTGATTCCGTACCGGCCCACCGCACATACAGAAGGACCAAGAGGCCGCCACTGGCCGTACTAAAGGAAGCGTCTAGCCCGCCAGGGTCTTCCCCGGGCTTGACCATGTCAGCCGCGTCTCCCTAGGTTCCAATCAGGGGTATGGCGCACCTCCTGGGCTATGTCTAGCCCCGGAGGGGGGTCCCGCGGATAGTCCGCGTATCCACGGGTAGGTAGCGACAGCTGTCGTGTCCCAGCGCACTTTCCCGGCCTTGACCGGAAAGAACTGTGTCTCCCCGGGAACCCAGAGCCCGGGGAGGAGCACGCGGGCAGCTCGTTTTGTCGTTTGCCCCCTTTGGCAGGCGGTGAACGGTTGTTACGCTACGCGACGCCCCTAACGGGTGGTGCGAGGCTGGCCCGATCCAGTCAATGCTATATTGAGGATAAAGGGAAAGTGCTTTCTCTCTAAAGAAGGTTTCTTCCCCGTATCGGCATTCCAAGACAAACACGTGTCCAGTACTAACCTGACCAGCTTCTCCCTGCAGGCTCGAGACCAGACAGAGCCCTGGAATGAGACAAGAACATCGCCACCAGAGCAAAGACCAACGCGGGGCCCGCCGTATCAGCTCCGGGCGACTCGCCGCGCCTATAAAAGGAGGATCCCTGGACATTCGAAGGGATCCGATTCCATCAAGTTCCCATGCCAGAAGCCATAGGCAACAGATCCCAAGCAACACTCGTGTCCGAAGCTTCCTTAGCAGTAGCCCTAGTCCTTAGTTTCCACCTTTGTAAGTTCGGGATCAGTGCCTTCAAGCCCGGTCTTGGCACCCTTGTACTGTTTACCACCGTATAATCAACAAGGCTGGAGTAGAGCTGTTACCCGGCAGTGGGGGCTCGAACCAGGGTAAATCGCTTGTGTCTTCATGGTTTGTATTCCTTTTCCTCCTTCTTCTCCCCCTTCCTTCTATTCCTTCGCTGTACAAAGGACCTATTCCCGGATCGCCAAGTCGCACCAGGCTTAGTCCGGGAAGACCGCGCGGCCTGAGCCCCCGTAGGCTCGGCCGCCACCCGGGCTGCTGAGAAGGGTTGTCGTTGGGCCTCACACCAACTACAAATTCGTCTGGTGGTCCGTAGACCCGTTGCTCTTCGGGAGTGCGATTCCCAGACATCGACAGCTGGCGCCCACCGTGGGGCCCATGACTAGCCCTCAGCACTCCGTTCCCTCGGACATGCCTAAGATTCCGAGCGTCGACGAGGTGCTGGACCTCGAGTTCGATGAGTGCAATGATCTGGACGATTTGGTCCCATTGTACGACGGCTGGCGGGAGGAGTACCTCGCCGAGGCCGGGGCTGATGAGATGGAGGTTGACACCTCTCTCGCCCCTGGGGCAGATCTTCGCCCCGAGGAGTCGCTCCTTGAGCTGGACTCCTCTGAGACCCATGTCAGCGAGATTCCCATGGAGTTCGAGCTGCTTGGTGACTCCGCTACGTCAGTCGGCGACACTGGGACATTTCCCCCCGCATCGCGCACGTCCCGCTGCGTCTTCACAGCCGCGGTCGACGGCGACGCCGAGGACGCGGAAGCCCAGGAGCAGCTGCGCCGTCGCGCTGCGGCCCAGGAATTCTTCAACAATGTTGTCCGCCGCGTCATGGATGGGATCTGCCAGGAGGACCATCGCCAACGCACCCCTTCGGGCCGCCCGCCGGTCGACTCTCTCATTGAGACAATGACCAACCCACTCCTGCGCAGCCAGCAGAGGGCGCGCGCCATCACCATGGTCGTCCGCGACTTGGAGAAAGACCCCCGTGGCTTCACCATGGCGGACCTGTGTCCAGCCATCGCTGAGGGCCTCGGGACCATCACCTGCGGCATCGCCAGGCATGAGGAGCAGAACGGCGGCGGACGCCCGGACATCTGGCGTGGGAACAAGTCTGACCACAGCGGCACTCAAAACCGCTCTGGCCACGGCGGTACTCAGAACCGTTCCCACCGCAACCGAAGCCGCTCGCGCCATACCCGGACGGCCTCCTCCGCCAGAGGTTCGTCACGTGCCCCGGGCGGAGTGTTTTCCCGCCTGGGCCCACTTCGGGATGCCTCTCCCCCGAAGGCCACGCCAGGATGTTCCGCTTTCTCCCGTGCTCTCCGTGAGGCGCCATGGCCGCCTATTGACGGTCCTTATTTGTAAAATGTTATATACTTTCGACCGTCAACATATCTACAAAATAAAGGAATTCAAACTACATTGAGGCTAACATTAATGTGCTCCACAAGTTTTGGTGTAGTCCAATGTTTTGCAGGCATGCACAAGAAACGACGATTTATCGGCCGTATGCAAATCGGACGAAAGATGGAGTTCGAATTAAACATATTTTGAAAATTCATCAAATGACAAAATGGACTGCACTATGATGAAGAGCTCGTCGAGACGATCAAAATGCATATATTATTTGCTATATTTGGAGCTCGGATGAGGGAGAAAGGAGTTCCGGAAGACGACGAGCCAGGCCGAACCAGACCAGGCTGGCCGGCCGACCCAAACCAGGTCGGCCGGTCCCTTCTTTTGGTCAATTTGCCTCGGTTTTTCTCCCACACGCCAAGAAACACACCTAGAGGCCATCCCAACCGTCCACTTCAGTCGGTTTGATCCGATGGCAGTACTTCCTTCACAAATGAGCATAGGATTCCATTGGATTCCTAACTTGCCGGCATCAACTAACAAAACCGACTTGGGAAAGTAATCTAGACCGTCTATGGAGCATCTACACCGAATTGGAGGGCCAGATGATGGAAAAGGTGGGCCGTCCGACCCACCCTAGGCCGGCCGACCCACCTCGGATGCCGCCTTGGATTCTCCTTCGGAGGGTGGCAAGATGACAAGTGTCCCATGCCGTGGCACCCTCCCATTGGCTCGGGAACACTATAAAAGGACCCCCTCACCTCACTTTCGCAACACCACCACATTTCACTTCATCCACTTCATTTAGAGTTGCTCTTTAGTTAGAGTAGATTAGTTGGGAGTTAGAGTCGAGTCGAACTGAAGCCTCGGAGTTTCGGAAGTGTCTTCGGGAATTTGGGTAACGCTCTTGTATCCTTTCCTGTTTACCAAAAGTATTCAGTAAGACTACTTCATTCATTTTATAAGGTGTTGAGCTTTATTTGAGATTGAGCATATCTACATATATGAGTTGTGTGGATTAGCCTTGCCGGTAGCTTGTATTCGTCTGGAATCAGTTTAGGTTCTCACTCGTATACTTAGAGAGCTAGGTATTGAACCTATATCATCTTCCTAGGATCCAAGGAAGGTTGATTAGAAATAGTAGCAGACGTGGTGTCTGAGACTAGGACTAACTCGGTTTACACCCGGGCCCACGTATATGTGGTAGGTGGTAGGTGGTGACAGCCCTATCCATCCGTAGATATTAATTATCTCGTGCGTAACCCACAGCGTCCGGCTTTGGACCAGTAGAGCCAAATCGGAACGATCATAACTGTCGGTATAATAAATACCGGGGTATGAAGAGTCCTGGAGGAGACCGGGCGAGGGCCCCACACGTCAGGCGGGCGACCAGGCCCTAGCGTGTGGGCGAGCCCCTCAGAGCGCCGGGCGAGGGCCCCACACGTCAGGCGGGCGACCAGGCCCTAGCGTGTGGGCGAGCCCCTCAGAGCGCCGGGCGAGGGCCCCACACGTCAGGCGGGCGACCAGGCCCTAGCGTGTGGGCGAGCCCCTCAGAGCGCCGGGCGAGGGCCCCACACGTCAGGCGGGCGACCAGGCCCTAGCGTGTGGGCGAGCCCCTCAGAGCGCCGGGCGAGGGCCCCACACGTCAGGCGGGCGACCAGGCCCTAGCGTGTGGGCGAGCCCCTCAGAGCGCCGGGCGAGGGCCCCACACGTCAGGCGGGCGACCAGGCCCCAGCGTGTGGGCGAGCCCCTCAGAGCGCCGGGCGAGGGCCCCACACGTCAGGCGCGCGACCAGGCCCCGGCGTGTGGGCGAGCCCCTCAGAGCGCCAGGCGAGGGCCCCACACGTCAGGCAGGCGACCAGGCCCCCGCGTGTGGGCGAGCCCCTCAGAGCGCCGGGCGAGGGCCTCACACGTCAGGCGGGCGACCAGACCCCAGCGTGTGGGCGAGCCCCTGGGCGCGCGCGGGGCCCCTCTCTGTCAGGTGGGGCCTGCATGGCAGGGAGCGTTCCGAAAGGAGTCTTCTGGGCGAAGGCTCCCCCTGCTGTGAAGGACAGGAGCATTCAATGCGACATTACGTGAGGATAGGCGGATGAAGAGATGATTACCACCACAGTGACCTCTGCGGGTCTGTCAAACTGTCACTGTGGCGCTGCAGAATTGACCGGCAGAGAGAGAGAGGGTTTGCCATCATCAAGCTCGCCGCCCGCGTCAGAAGGAGCAAGCTGGGCCCCGCCCGCAGTCTCACTGGCGCGTTCACACGGGTCAGAATCCACTTGCGAAGCATGCGTGGGCGGCGCCATTCGGCGCAGTGGCAGCACGTTTTCGTCTCTCTTGTCCCGTCCCCCATGTCTTATCAGTGTACTGAGAGTACTGTACTGCCTACCCCCCTCGGCTCTCTCCGTCGGCTCGAAGGCTTGTATAAAAGGGGCGGAGAGAGAAGGGAGGGGGGTTCCGAAACATTCTGTAATCACATTCCACACAACCACAACGCGAAAAGAGCTAAGGATCGGCAGGAGTAGGACTGTTACCCGCGAGGGGGTCCGAACCTGGGTAAACTCTGCGTGTCGCTCCTCGCCGCATTCTATGCTCAAATCGAACCGAGCTCGAGCTGATCGGCTAGCAACATAGAAAATCTGATAGGGGTGTGATCCGCAGTGGTTGAGCGGAGAGCACGCCGTCAGTGGCGCGCCAGGTAGGGGGCGCTAGCATCTGTTCGAGCTCTTCGACCTTCGCGGAGGCGCGGGAGGAGATCGAGGCGGCCATGGAGAGCAAGGAGACCGTATACTTCAACGAGGAGGCCGCCTGCGCGCGCGACGCCACCGGCGAGGCGCTCGCGGCTTTCGACGCGCTGCTCGAGCGGCTCCCACCTGCCGACGCCGACGCGCTCCGGCGGTCCATGGGGCTCAAGATGGACCAGCTCAAGGCCGAGCTCAAGCAGCTCGAGGAGTAAGGATTCGCTTCGTGAAATACGAATCTGATGGAGGTCAAAGGTTCGAATTTTTTTGGAGGAAACTTGAGCATACATGTTCTTTTCATAATTCCTAGGTGTACTGATTGGGGAATAAGTTGGACCAGCAGGATGTTGCAAATCTGCTCAAATGGGAGATTCGATACTAATATGTTCTGTATTCTTGCAAATTTGTTTTATATCGGCAGGATTTATCTTTATGCAACGAAGTAGAATCAACTTAGAGGAGGTACAGCTTAGAGGAGGTAAACCTGTATCCATGTGCCTGTGCTAATTATTTATGCCTTCTCTCCAACTTTGATTAAAAAGAATTATAGTTTTTCAAGCTTTTTTAACTGGTATATGCATGTTGCAGAACCATGACTAGATCAATTACAAAACTATGGCATGTTTCATGTCCATTGTTACATTTTTGGGTCCTCTAAACTGGTTGATGCTTCATAGTCGATTTCAATGTGTAGCTAAGCTCCCTTCATTTTTCATCAGCTTGATAGTTTAATTGTGTATTGTGTAGCACAATTTGAGTTATCTATTGTGATGGTAAAACAAAAATTTTAAACAATATTCAGTACATCTATTAAATTAAAGAGTAAAAGGCACTGGCGGTCCTTAAACTATTCCCGCGGTGCCATCTAGGTCCACGATCTCCCAGATTCGACAAGCGCATCCCTGAAGTTGCTAACGTGTGTCGTTTAGATCCAAATCTCATCCGGAGGAGTAATTTGCCACCGTGGACAGTCCACGTGGTATTTTTATATTTAAAAAATTCAGAAAAATCATTAAAAAATCCGAAAAATCACAAAACAATTCAAAAAAATCATAAATTTTTTAAAAATTAGAAAAAATATATAAAAATCAGGAAAAAATCAGGGAAAAAATTATAAAAAAATCATGAAAAATTAAGAAAATTCATAAAAACAAATTAAAAAATTTAGAAAAATTTAGAAAACCTAAAAATAATCCATAAAAATCATAAAAATGTAGAAAATTCATACAAATCCAAACAAATCATTTAAAATCTAGAAAAATTTAGAAAACCAGAAAATAATTCATAAAATTCATTAAAAAAATTCATAAAAATTCATAAAAAAATAAATCTTAAAAAATCAATTAAAAATTCACAAAAAATCAAAAAACCGAAAGAAATTCACAAAAAAGTTAAGTGAAGTTCTAGTTTTTTTGTGAATTTCTTTCAGTTTTTCTAATTTTTTTGTTAATTTTGAAATGATTTTTTATGATTTTTAATGATTTTTTTGGATTTTTAATGATTTTTGTGAATTATTTTCGGGTTTTCTATTTTTTTCTAGATTTGTAAATGATTTGTTTGTATTTTTATGAATTTTCTACATTTTTTATGATTTTTCGGATTATTTTCAGGTTTTCTAAATTTTTCTAAATTTGTAAATTATTTTTTATGAATTTTCTTGATTTTCCAGGTTTTGTAAATTTTTCTATATTTTTTAAAAATTTGTTTTGATTTTTCTGCATTTTTTATTATTTTGTTTTGTATTTTTTTTGAATTTTGTGATTTTTTTTTGTTTTTTTATGAATTTTTATAATTTTTGAGGTTTTTTAGAATTTTACGGATTTTTTTGGTGCCACGTCAGCACTTAACGGCCACGTGGGCGCCACGTCACCGTTTAACGGAATTTCTAACGGATCCTAACAGTCCAGGACTAACGGTGCAAACGAAGACAAATTCCAGGAGCTGAGTAAGCAATTTCAAAGTTTAGGGGATTTTGTGCAATTTGTTACAAGTTCCGGGAGCTACAGTGCATTTTTCTCTTTTTAAATTATTTTTATGAATTTTTTGGATTTTGTTTCAATTTTTCTAAATTTTTATATTTTTAAATTATGTTTTAATGAATTTTCTGGATTTTTTATGAATTTTCTGGATTTTTTATGAATTTTGTGAAGTATTTTTTATTTTTTTGGATTTTTTGGGGCCACGTCAGCGCCACGTCAGCACTTAACGGCCACGTGGGCGCCACGTCAGCGTTTAACGGAATTTCTAACGGATCCTAACGGCCCAGGACTAACGGTGCAAACGGAGACAAGTTTCAGGAGCTGATAAAGCAATTTCAAAGTTTAGGGGATTTCGTACAATTTGGTACAAGTTCTGGGAGCTACAGTGCAATTTTCTCTTGATTCTATGCAGACTGCAGGTCGTGGACCGCTCAAGCTCAGCTCGTGTACGGTCATCACCCACATCTCCGTGCTTCTGCTGCCATGCATGCATGGATTGTTGATGGCTTGCCCAGAACTATTTCACAAATCAATACTATTGCCGGATCTGGCTTGCCCAGTGTACGTCAGGGATCGAGGTACTCTTGCAACGACAACGAGGCGCGGCGAGGTGAGCCTCCAGAGTCGCGATACCAGTGAGGTACTCTTGTCAATCTCTATCAGTATGTGTTAGCTTGCAATGAGCAATCCCAGTGAAGGTAGCTTGTGGTGCGGAGGTTGGCTTTTCCTGTGTTGGCAATGGAAACGCATTGAGCTACCGGTGGCAGGCAGATCGGAGTGGCGTCGTGGTCGGGTGCAGCAGAAGAGCAATGGCGTTTACTCACCCATATATCACCAGCTAATAATTAAGCTAGCTAGCTAGCCCGGTGTTGCTGTTGCTACGTGCTGCCCCAAAGCTTCCTCGTGGCTGTCGGTACAGGGTCTGCATGCAGGCTGCATCTATCTATGTTTCTTGGCTGATGAATTAATCACCCATGTTTCTTGGCTAGGGTCCTGGAGTTTTCTCCCCTTTCTGTTCGTCAGTGGTCTTGTTGGTTGATAAGACTTCCGATGCTGGCACTGAAAACCTTTCGCGTTCCTGATCGATGCTGCTACTGCATGTGATACCGCCCACCAGCATTGTAGACCATTAATTAACCAAGTCCAAAGTAGTTTTGGCAAATTAGCCTTTTACACGAAGATATGAAAATCTAGATGTATGCCACCTTGATCGGCAAGGAATTGCCTTTTCATCCATGGATGTATTAATTTCTTCTCTTGGATCTCGACCTAGAGAGCTGGATGCATGGCTACGCATGGTACGTGTTACTAGTATCAGATGAATGAATTCCTGATCGCGTGAGCGTCAGGGCAGGCGGCACAACAATCCCGCCACAACACAATTTACGACGCTCCACTTACGCATGATTCATGGCAGCTGCATGCACCATGCAAGTGGCTCAGCTCAACGGCTCAACCGTCAACCCCGCTTCCACCTCGAGATTAATTTACCATGGATCAGCTCAGATTCAATTCAGAGCTGTTACTAGCTAGTACCCATCACTGAACTCTGAACGGCTGCTGCATATGTATGGATGGATCACGGATGAATGATATGCATGCATGGCGTCAGTGGAGTATCTATCTATCATCGATCGACCAAGAACACCACTAGTCTCTGTCTATGACCCTGCTAGAATTCCATTGCTCATTGCATGCCTAGCTTCCCTGCTGGCTCCAAAGATGAGATCATGAGAGCAGCCACCCACCTATCCCTGCTCTGCTCTGCCACATGTACACGAATTGAATTGAATACTGAGCGAGGCAGCAGCTGAGAGCTGAGCAGGTGCAACAAAAGCATCAGCCAGACGGGAAAGATCAGGAAACGTGCAGGATGCAGACTACTGCTTAATTGAGCATATATATATATATATGTATCGTTCGTACTGCAGCATCCGTTTCTTGACGTCTCATCCGCCCTGCAGCCCGGCCAGTCACCCATCACTCATCGTCTCCCCCCAGTACGTAGCACCAGCAAATTCAACCGGACGGAGCGGAACGGAACGGGAGGCGGAAATATTTATGAATCTAGCCACTCATTTCTGGCTGCCTGCCTGCAGCAGTGCCACTCACAGTCATGGTCGCCTTTCCTTTTAAGAGAACCAGCTAGGTGGCTTGCGTGTTTACGCGGTTAGATTTGCTTTGGTATATAGTGTTTATCTCTAACTCATAATCTATCTCTAACATATCAGATCGGATTTAGAGTTTATCTCTAATATATTATATCAACTTTAGTATTTAATATGAATTTTAATCTAAATCGCATAGATCTTTTTTTTTCTTTGATTAATCTATCCTGTTATAATTTGGTCCCACAGTCGATTGAACGGATAAAATAACCATATTATATCATCTTTAGTATTTAATCCGAATTTCTAATATTCTTCTTTTAATCTAAGCCGTTATAATCCGGCCCCACAAAATCAACGGCATAGATCTTTTATTTTTTCTTGATTTATTTGAGAAATTCTTTGATTGATCTTGGCCGTTATAATTTGGTCCCACCGTTGATCGAACGGCTGAAATAATTTGGATGATGTGGACGAACGTGGTGGCTTCTTTTTCCCCTCCTTTATATATATAACGAGCAAGATGACCCGCGTGTTTGCGCGGCTAGATTTGTGTTAAGATATAGATAATATATCAGATTAGATTTGGAGTTTATCTCTAATATATAGATCAGCTTCAGTAGTTTGTTATAGAGGTTAATATTGACCGCTAGATTTACATAATAATTTGTGTTAAGATATAGATAATATATCAGATTAGATTTGGAGTTTATCTCTAATATATAGATCAGCTTCAATAGTTTGTTATAGAGGTTAATATTGACCGCTAGATTTACATAATAATATTCATATTCAATGATATAGATTTTTTTCTTTTTTATATGATTAGCGTGAGAATTTCTACTAATTTTTTATTAACATGGAAATTTCTAGGATTTTAAGATTAATGTAGTGGCTCCGTTTAACTCTGCTTTATATAGATAGTAGATAATAATAGATAGATAGATAGATAGATAGATATGTCCGCCCTCTCCATTCTCCATTCTCCATTCTCCATGCTCCATGCTCCATGCTCCAAGCACCTCACCATCTATCTGTCCATCTCATCCTGCATACCAAAATTCCAGCAACAAGTGAGAGCCAGGATCAATCCCTAGGACTAGGATCGCAGTCTCACCCGTAAAGATTTATTTATGCCATGTCTATATATGTTTTTTCTTTTTTCTTTTGGCATGAGCAATAATACCCAATTCCATTACCAAGATTATGGAATTTACAAAAGTAGTGTATGTATACTGTACAGCAGTACAGTCAACCGCACATTCAATATTACACAATTATGGAGTTTGTGCTCCATGCCTTGATATCGTTGGACTCATATAAGATTCGTGCAAATGAAGTAGATATATGCACAAATGCACAATAAAACTATCATTTAACCCCCACACATGAACGTGCATGGAGCCATGTAGTATTGGAGTGGCGCACTGGCACGTTGCGATGCAATGGAGCATAAAAGTTCAATACTAACGTCTGATGTACGCGTATGGTCGAGTTTGTGCACTAAACAAAATGTCGAGCAACAAGTAGTCCATTGACATTCAGAAGCATATGTATGTGAACCAAACAACATGCAGGTGCTGGGTAAGATGAATGGATGATTCTTGAGATTTGATTCGATCCCCATGCATGGCTCTCCTCTTGCATCATCAGTCAGATTTGATTCTCTCATTTCATCTACTTTTTGATCCCCAATAAGGCTTCTGCATGCAGGACAACCCAGCTAATTAACCAGCCACACATGTGCAGCTGCAGTCTAGCTCGCAAATCTGATGCACAGTCAGATGCTAGCTTGCACTAGCCCAGCTCAGGCTCATAATCAAAACATTGCTGCATGTGATAAAAGAGAGCACTTAACTTGGATCCATCCAACTAAAAACCTACTAATATTTAATCTCAATCCGGGTTTCCATTGCATGACCAGGGAAATAAAAAACCTACTAATATTTACCACAGTAAAGCTTTTCGTGGGGAAAAATTACGGTAGTAATGATAATAATATATACATTGTACATGTCAAGATGCTACTAAGATTTGTTAAAGGATCTGTAGTAGTGGTCACTCCAAAACACTGTTACTTTGGATAGAGTAGCTGACGAGGGAAAGGAATATTTTAGAGTGTAGTGTAAGCGTGAAGGAAATTTAGAGAAAATGATAGAGGGAGTAGCTAATGGTAAATGGAGTGTGATAATAGAGTAACTGATGCGGATGCTCTTAGCAAGGCTTTCGTCCACTCTGATCACCGATCCTGGGGAAAGGAGTCCAAGAATATCATGAATCTCGGTATCATCGCACTGAGTCGAACACTGTTTTCTTTCTCTCTTTCTTATATTCTAGCTCACGTCATGTACCTATTCTTTTCAGTAATATATATCTACGGTAACCCTACAATTTTTCTTTCTAAAAAACATACACCGAGTTATAGGAAACAAAGGACAAATGAATGGTAAGAACTCTAGTGCGAAGAGAAATGAGTGCAGCTCAGCTGGTAGCATCCCGTTTATGGGAGGTCGGAGGTTCAACTCACAGTTCTCACGTTTTTCCGTGATTTATTACTAGCAGTAGGTATGCAGGCACGTGTGCCTTGATATTATTTTACAATTTTTAATGTGTGTTCAAACACAAACATGTGCGTGTGGTGGGTGAGTTTATGTGCGTGTTTCTTCTACCGTCTAAAACAGAGCTCGATCTACTGCAAAGAAGTGGATTTTTCTTTAGGATTTGTTGATAATTTGCAATGTATTTCAATGTTTGTCGGTGTATAACTAGATCGATCGTATGTGAGCTCAGGATCCATGCGTGTGTCAGTGGCTAGTGAGACATGTTAGGTGACATACGTGTCTCTTGTGTAATGGCGTAGCCTCAATTTTTTCTTTTCTTTTTTATAAGGGATTCAAACATCTATCTATCTAATCTATCTATCTATTATCTATCTACTATATATATAAAGCAGAGTTAAACGGAGTCACCACATTAATCCTAAAATTCTAGAAAATTCCACGTTAATCGAAAAAGCTAGAATTTTTCACGTTAATCAAAAAAGAAAAGATCTACATCGTTGAATGTGGATAATATTATGTAAATCTAGCGGTCAATATTAATCTTTATAGCAAATTACTAAAGTTGATCTAATATATTAGAGACAAACTCTAAATCTGAAAATACGGAGTTTTTCGTGTTAATTAGAATAAAGAAAAGATCTACATCGTTGGATGGGGATAATGTTACATAAATCTAGCGGTCAATATTAATCTATCTAACATATTACTAAAGTTAATCTAATATATTAGAGATAAACTCTAAATCTGATCCGATGTATTAGATATTATATATCACCCAGATTATTTCAACCGTTCGATCAATGTTGGGACCAAATTATAACATCCTAGATCAATCAAAACATTCTCACATAAATCAAGAAAAAAAATCAATGTCGTTGATTTTTGTGGGCTGGATTATAACGGTTTAGATTAAAATAAAAATATTAGAAATTCAGATTAAATACTAAAAATGATATAATATGATCAGTTTAGTCGTTCAATTAATGGTGGGACCAAATTATAACGGTCTAGGTTAATCAAAGAAATTCTCACATAGATCAAGAAAAAATAAAAGAACTATGTGGCTTAGATTAAAAGAAAGTATTAGAAATTCATATTAGATACTAATTTTGATATAATATATTAGAGATAAACTATAAATCCAATCTGATATATTAGAGATAGATTATGAGTTAGAGATAAACTCTATATGTCTAAACAAATCTAGCCGCGCAAACGTGCGGGCCACCTCGCTCGTTATATATATAAAGGAGGGGAAAAAGAAGCCACCACGTTCGTCCACATCATCCAAATTATTTCAGCCGCTCGATCAACGGTGGGACCAAATTATAATGGCCAAGATCAATCAAAGAAATTCTCACATAAATCAAGAAAAAAATAAAAGATCTATGCCGTTGATTTTGTGGGGCCGGATTATAACGGCTTAGATTAAAAGAAGAATATTAGAAATTCGGATTAAATACTAAAGATGATATAATATGGTTATTTTATCCGTTCAATCAACTGTGGGACCAAATTATAACGGGATAGATTAATCAAAGAAAAAAAAAAAAGATCTATATGGCTTAGATTAAAAGAAAATATTAGAAATTCATATTAAATACTAAAGTTGATATAATATATTAGAGTCATATAACTTCGTATAATGTATGCTATATGCTACAGGAGCTTCATAGTCCTCTTCGCCAGGCTACTCTTGTCTACTGCGACAACGTCAGCGCGGTCTACCTCTCCACCAACCCAGTGCAGCATCAGCGGACTAAACATGTTGAGATCGACCTGCATTTTGTCCGTGAGCGCGTTGCTCTTGGTCAAGTGCGCGTTCTCCATGTCCCCACGACGTCCCAGTACGCTGACATCTTCACTAAGGGCCTTCCTACTACAGTCTTCACCGAGTTCCGGTCCAGTCTGAATGTCTGTGCGCCGACCGTTCTGACTGCGGGGGAGTGATGGTCCTTTTGTTTGATGGTCCTTTTGTTTTGACCGCGGTGGAGTGTGTGTGTTTGCTTTGTATCAGTCTAAACTGCTTAGCGCCGTTCAGACTGCGGGGGAGTGTTAGAGTATTGTGTTAGAGTATTGGGCCTTAGGGGCAAGGCCCATCTCCTGTACTATATATACTCTCCTAAGCAATACACAAACCATCTATTCCGCAAAACCCTTCCTCTAACATATTTCAATGTTTGTCGGTGTATAACTAGATCATATGTGAGCTCAGGATCCATGCATGTGTCAGTGGCTAGTGAGAATGTTAGGTGACATACGTGTCTCTTGTGTAGTGGCATAGCCTCAATTTTTCCTTTTCTTTTTTTAGAAGGGATTCAAACATTTCAATAACCAACACACTTTTACACCGTCGACCTTGGTAAAAAGGAAAATACATTTCTAATTTCCAATGGACAAACCACTAAGCTACAATCTTGCGCAAGATAACTCAAGTTCAACTAACGCTGGAGGAACCAGACATTTTTCCCTGGCGTTTCACTGCAGACGGCCAGTTCTCAGTCAAGTCGGCATACCTGCTCTAATTCACGGGGCGCGTGCACAAACCGGACTTCGGGAGGGTGTGGAAACTATGGGCCTCTTCCAAGTGTAAATTCTTACTTTGGACACTCCTGAACAGACGAGTATTCACGGCCGACGCCCTACTATGCCGGCAGCTTCCGAATGAATACTTCTACCCTCTCTATAGGCGCAATCTGAAGACTCCCGAGCACCTTTTTCTCCAATGCACCTTCAACTACTTCATCTGGGCCCGGCTGGCGTCCTTGCTTAACGTCCAACCCCTCGATTCCGCTGGGTGGGCAAACACCGGCTGCTTCAATGCCTGGTGGTCGAATGACATCCTTCAGGGCGACGTTTCTGCAAGGGTGCTCTCAATCGCCTCCGCCACCATCTGGTAAATTTGGCTCGAACGCAACAACAGGATTTTCTGCCAGCCGACAGACCTACCGTCTTTTTCCTTAATTTGTTCCTGGATGAGCTGCGTCTTTGGGAGGCCGCGGGAGCCCCCTTTGTAATTAGTTAGATCGGCTTTCGGGCCCACGGGGGAGGGGACATTATCTCCCCCCTGTAACTTCTCTTCATTAATACAAAGACAGATCTTCTGCTTCTTGCTAAAAAAATAATTATACACAGTAGATGACCTTACGGTGACAGATGCTGGGACATGGGAGGGCCTTGATATCTATCTGTACATGCATGTGTTCATATCCGTGGATGCACACCTCTCAAGGAAGGAGGATCAAGATCTAGACTAGAGGCGCACAAAGCAAGCAAATGGAGAGGGTTAAAGCATTAAAGGAGGCAACCATGGGTGTTGGAGAATCAAAGTGAGAATTGACAGACACATGCAAAGCCACCAGCAGTGCTCAGCAAAGTTGGGCTCACCCTAGCTTTCTTCAGAATATATCTATGCTTTGTGGAGTAGTTAGTTACCACCACTACTATTCAGGAGTCTTAATCTTTGTGGTGAATGAAAGTGCGAGCACAGGCACCGAAATCAGCAAAGCTAGCTAGCTCGCACAGCTTTGGGGCTCAAGAAGCACTGGTTTTCCATGAAAGAGATGGGCCTTCAGGGGGAAAAAAAATCAGATGCAAGGACGAAATCTCTTTCGGTGACGCTAGGCATCGCTACTCACCATTGCTTTGCAGAGTATCCAAGTTCTGCATGAAATATTCCGAGTCCCCCACAGATTCAGTGGCTCTAATAATCATAACTTTTCCTCGATTCCTCAATCGTAGAGGGTACAATTTTGACAAAATATATGTCCATTCATATTGGTGGACTTTTAAGCTTTCTGAAGAGGGGTGGTGCACTGGTGCTTGTTCCATTTGACCAACGTGTCTTTGCAGGACAGAGCAAGGGCATCATATTTATTTATTGAACTAAAGGGCATCATATTTATTCGATTTGTTCCATTTAGATATCGTATAACATAACTCACTACATTTGAGTTGAATAGAGGTCTCAAAACGAAACCTACTCAATACAACTGAGGCAAAATTCAGAAATCTGAGAGCTTCATGATGTGGATAGACAATTTTAAGGAGATATGGTAAAACAAAAGCTTGCAGGGGCAGGGACAGGGCCACAGACAGGCCTAGTGGTAGTGGGGTTTGGTAACTGATCACCACACTCTGTAAAATGCTGCCTAACCATGGAGCCTACACCTTGAAATATTTAAAAGCAGATGCAGGCAGCAAGAAAGGAGTCTGCTCCTAATGCAAATGCAGCAGTACGGAACTGAACTGCACAAACAAGTGTTGGCTGAGCTGGGCTGGCTGATCTTATTGGCCCATTCAACTTTCAGCCTGGAGACTGTAGCCCAAGTGCTAATGAACATAGTGCAAGGGGAATAGACCAAGAGACAGAGAGATCCCATCTTCTAGTTTTCTAGGGACAAAGATCATGACTGACTCCTGGCATGGGTTACTGGCAATCTGAAATCTCAAGGACCTGCAGAACCCAACAACTCAACAAGGAATGGCCTCTTGCAGCTAAATGTGTAGTACCATGTGTGGTGCCAGTCTAATCGAGATCTATATACAATGGCTACAGTTTAATGTACTAGCATGCTGGCTGGATGCAGACATAAACAACTAGCACCATTAAATAATTAATTGGTACACTCTTAACATCTTTAGCTTGCAGGCTTGAGCTTACCGTGCATGGTTATCCACAGGACAAATAAGTACCACACTTCTAACATGGCTATATAGGTTATATCTTGTTAGAGTATATTGGGTCCTTGGTGCAGACCCATTACATGTACTATAAGATTAAGAGCCTGTTTGGTTGGTGCCACACTTTGACTAACCGAATCTTAGGCATGTGTGGCAAGCCACACTTTTGTGGCTTAAAAAATCACCGCCACACCTTATGTAAAGTGTGGCAAAAAAAACCAGTGTATGACTTGTGCGTCCAATGGTTAAAAACTGTGGCTGCGCGAACCAAACACCAGAAAAAAAAAATTATGGCACGCCTAAACTTTTTTTGTGTTAGATTTGGCAGCAAACCAAACAGACCCTAAATACTCTGCTACAATAGTAATACAATCAACGATTCCGCTAATCCCTTCCTCCAGCTTATCTTACATTTTAACAAAATATCACATCCTACTCTCTCTATCTCTGTTGCCAATGCCTGTGGCATCAGTTTGGTTGGAGAAAATAAATAGAAGAGGGTGGGAATTTATTCACCTAGGCCCTTTAGGGAATTGAGCTCCCCTCGTTATAAATTTCTTACCTTGCCAAGTTGCCCCTATTGTACTTTTATAAGATTATTACTGTTTTTGGTACGCTGTCCTCCGAAAAAAAAAATGTGCTTATGTACATCGTAATTGTGAATTTGGCACTTACTAAAAATAAAATAGTACAGGGATCGTGTCTGCAAAGTCAAATCGTAGAATGAACATCTTTGGGAGTGGTAAATAATGGATTGCGCTTGGTAATTCTGGGCAGCATTGTGGAGCCCAGAGAGTAAAGTTGGCATCGAACATGGATCGAGCAGGAGTTTTTTCATTTTTTATTTTTGATAAAGATCGAGCAGGAGTTACCAGGCAGGCTTGTCTGACAAGTAGGCCCAGCCATCGAACACAAGAACCAGGGAAAGAGAGCGTGTCTGCATCGCCGGCGGCCTGTGGACCTGTGGTGGGCCTGTGGACTGGGCTGAGCCGACTGTTCAGGCTTGCTCAGGCCTTATTTTGTTGGGCTGAAACGTAGTAGGATGTAATCTGAATGGGCCCCTTTTTCGTTGGACCCCCGTGTAACACCGTACACTCGCACCGCCATCGCTTTTTTTTTCTGCGATAGTAAAAATATTGTAACCTCTAAAAGTATGTAGTCCAAATAAAATAGATCCATAGATGTATATAGTCCAAGCTGATGCTGAAGAGACGACAAGCTCAATGTTATACAAGGAGGTTTTGGTTGTATCCGTATGACTTCGTTTTAAAATCCAAAAATATAACTTTTCGATACACCAAATAAGAAAAATCATAGAGAACATGTGTAACACTCCCGTCCGAACATGTGTAACATACCTAGCATATCGCTTGTGGCCTCTTTTGTTAAAAGGCGTCGGTTAATTCGGGATGTTATGATTTAGGGTGCTAAGATTATAAGCCAGTGAAACGCATTGTCAAACATACACTGCGATATTAATAAGTGAAATGTCACAACGTGTCCAAAAAAGACCCGGCCGCGAGCTAGACATGTATAAAGCAATCTCATTTGCGCTAATTTTTCCCGTAGCTTGCTCGCGAGAATTTTAGCGAATAAGGTAGGGATACCTTGAAAACATGATGCAGGCAAGGAAACAACGTTCATCCGTATGCACATGGTGAAGCCGGTATTCCATTACATTCATAATTAATCCATACAAAAAAATACCCACAGTTTTGTGGAAGGCGACGGATTGGAACCTAGAGATAATCTTGATTTTTCCTCAGTACATGCATTTTCATAGTAGTTGAATATGCTTGAAGATCTGTGCACACCTCCCATTCAGTTCTAAATGGTATTTTTGCAGAATCACACCTATAGTTTTTTTTAAAAATCAATTAGATCCTTCTTCATTCTCTCACCTCTTCTTCTCCTCTCAACCTGAGCTGACCGTCACCCGTTGTGTGGACGTGATGTTGCCGGTGTAGCCTCAACGCGGGCAACACGGTGACGGGCTTGGTGCTACATGATGACCGGCGCGATGGCTCCAGCGCGCGCCATGACTAGCGGTGGTCACCGACACCAAAGAACGGTGGTGGGCTCGATGGTGAGGAGAAGATGAGAGGAAGAGGAAGAAGAATTCAATGCTCTACATGTGGTCATGTGGACGAGTAAGTATACAGAGCTGCATGTCAGCATATATATGTGGTATGTGGGAACGTGTGGGAATGGTTATCTGAGCCGGAGAGGGGATGAACGCATGGCACGTCCCGATCGAAAAAAGCGGCACGAGAGAATCGATGCTTCCATGGTGAAAGGAAGCTGACGGCCGGCCACTTACCTGCATGCATGCTCCTCCTTTCTTCTTCTTCTTCCTCCTCCTCCTCGACCAAAAGAGCCTACCTATCCATCTCTTTCCATCTAGTATTGCTCTGGAACAGATCCTAAAGCCAAGGACACGTTTCAACTTTCAACTCCATGCCCAAGCATGCTCTCTCTCTCTCTCTCTCGTCTCAATTGTGTGTGAAAGAAGCAAAGCAAAGAGTCAGAGAGAAAAGAAGACAGAGAGACTTGTGCCCTTTACTAGCATCTATACTATGCATGGAAAGAAACACCGGTCCTCTCTCTCTCTCTCTCATGGAAAGAAACACCGGTCCTCTCTCTCTCTCTCTTTTTGTCTGTCGAGCTGCTTTCCGATGCTACAGGTCTCAGGTTATGCCCCTGGTCAGGGCAAAAATGTTAGATTTTAACGCGAGTTTTTATTCGATTCCGTGGTTTGCTTTTCTCCGGCCATCATCTGCCCGGCTCGATCGAGCCAAACAAATATGCCTGCTTCTCATGTCATTTTTCATACAACAAGCAAGTTGTTTCACACATTTATATAGACAAATTTCGTATTCGATATGATCTCCTTTTGTAACCTCGTATTTGATATATACATACTCCTTTTCTATTCTCCTATATATATAGATCCCCTTCAAATTTCTTTTATTTTAGAATCGTAGCTTTTAATCTAAGCAGTCCAGACCCATAATTTATGGTGTAGTTTTATTTTTTCTCCGATTGATGTAAGATTTTCCAGCATTTTAGAGTTGTTGTGGTGGTTCCGTTTGACTCAGCTTTATTTTAACGAGCGAGGTGGCCCGCGCGTTTGCGCGGCTAGATTTGTTTTGGTATATAGTGTTTATCTCTAACTCATAATCTATCTCTAACATATCAGATCGGATTTAGAATTTATCTCTAATATATTATATCAACTTTAGTATTTAATATGAATTTCTAATATTTTCTTTTAATCTAAGCCGCATAGATCTTTTTTTTTCTTTAATTAATCTATCCCGTTATAATTTAATCCCACAGTTGATTGAACGGATAAAACAACCATATTATATTATCTTTAGTATTTAATCCGAATTTCTAATATTCTTCTTTTAATCTAAGCTGTTATAATCGGCCCCACAAAATTAACGGTATACATCTTTTATTTTTTTCTTGATTTATGTGAAAATTTCTTTGATTGATCTTGGCCGTATTGATCGAGCTGTGAAATTTGCTCATTTTTTTTCCCTGGATTAATTTGTACATGCATGTATGTATATCTTTCTTGTTCGATATATAAATTAATTATTTGAATACGGATGTATGTAGCTCACGGGGATAGGCTACCTTTCCTTGTCCCTTTGTTCAGCGATCACCTTTTCTAACAGGTGGGACACATATTTTGTGGCCCGCGTGTTTGCGCGGCTAGATTTGTTTTGGTACATAGTATTTATCTTTAATTCATAATCTATCTCTAACATATCAGATCAGATTTAGAGCTTATCTCTAATATTTTTCTTTTAATCTAAGCCGTTATAATCCAACCCCACAAAATCAACGGCATAGATCTTTTATTTTTTCGTGATTTATGTGAGAATTTCTTTGATTGATCTTGGCCGTTATAATTTGGTCCCACCGTTGATCGAACGGCTGAAATAATTTTGATGATGTGAACAAACATGGTGGCTCCGTTTTCCCCTCCTTTAATTATATAAATATAATAGATAGATAGAGCAATAGATAAATAGTTATGCACACTTGATTACGCAACATAAATCTTAAAATGTCGTCCTAGAGTTTCATGCCATGCTACCTGGGGAAGAGAAGATTAAGGGGAAGGGGAGCCCAAGCCTGAAGCCTCCATGGACGATGGACGGAGCAGGAGAGGGAGCAGAGCCCTGCTGTCCGCGTCACACCACGCATGCAGATGCAGGGCTTGCCATGCTCCATCTCAAGACACTGTCTCTTGGAAATGGACTCCTCATGGTCAATATTCAGCGGCTTCTGCTTATAAAATCCAGTTCTCAGGAATGATAATGGATAATAATTTTCTCTGACTCTGGCGGGCGCATGCGGAGAAAAAATGCCATTTCTTTGTCTGGTTGACTATGCATCACTCCATCCTAACATCAGATAGGCTGCAGGCTAGAGGATGACCAAATAATCTGATTTGCATGATGTGTGGCCTGCAGGTTGAAACTCAGATTCATTTACTTCACACTTGTCTTTTTGCAAAACAGATGTGGCGGAGGCTAGCAAACCTCTATAACATCCCCTGTCAGGGAGAACAGGAGAATGATTTTGTAGCCATCTCCAACCATTACCGTAATTTTTTGACAAAGGACAAGTTCAAAGAGGTTGATGGGGCTCTAATCTACATGTTTTGGAACTTATGGCTTGAGAGGAATTCTCGCATCTTCTCAAACAGGGCTTCTTCGGGGCAGGAAGTTTAAAAAAATGTCATGAGAGGCATCTCGGCTAGGAGATTAGCGTACCATGATCCTCCTTGAGTTCTAGTTTAAGTTTAGTCTTCTCCTTTTCTTTCTTTTTTTTTTGCCTTTTGTGTAGTTGAACCTTTTGACCTCTATGAACACAAAGCTATTTGCTTCCACAAAAAAAAAAGTTCATTTTCGGAGTAATCTGCAATTGCTATCGTCTCAAAGCCTGCATCGGTTCGTTTGAAGTGCTACATGAATCTCGTAGTAAGTTCCTGTGAGACTTCAAATGCTGCAGAAATAGAAAAGTTGTCCTGTTACTGGAATAGTACTCCCTCCATTTCAAATTATAGTTTACTATTGACTTTTGAAAATGTCTTTTGACCATTCGTTTTATTTTTAAAAATAGTGCAAACATGTAAAAATATAAGTCAAGTTTAAAATATGTTTAATGATAAAACAAATCATAACAAAATAAATAATATTTACGTATATTTTTTGAATAAGACGAATGGTCAAATAGAATATTCAAAAGTCAACAGTGAACTATAATTTGGAACGGAGGGAATATGTATTAAAATTGTATATTTGTAACTCAAATGAACGCTTTTATTGCTCATTAGACGACTGTTTTTTTAAAATGTCTTGGTCGGTTTTTTTCACATACCTGGTTGCGTTCGTCGGATGTTTTGTATGCCCTTGGAAATTTTTTATGGGCTCCTGGATAAAACTAGGGCGTGTTTGGATACTGGCCGTGGCTCGCCGTGCCCGCAGTTGGCTCGCCATGCCAACGCTGCGTGAGGGCGTGCCAACGAATGGCGCGGGCGAAGGAATCGGCCGCCCGCGCCATTGCTCGATTTTACGTTGAAATTTGTTGGCTCACCGATGGATTGGCGCGGGCGCACGTTTTGGCGGCGTCAATCCAAACAAGCGCCAAACTTCATGGCTCGCCGATGGATGGCACGGCAGCCCACGGTTGCAATCCAAACACGCCCTAAACTATAGAACCGCGACCGCCAATCCACGCGCAAGCCGAAGCATTTTGGCACGAAACAAGAAGGCATCTGCTTTAGCTGACCGGTAGCAGAGCATGTCACTTGGGACGGAATGATGTGTACGGTCGATCCAGGGAACACACACGCTCGTGCATCGAGATCCGTGCGCACGCTCACGGACTCCGAGGCTCGGTCCCGTCCGTCCGATCGGGCGCAGAGCATGCCGGCGGCCTTGGAAGAGGTACGTACGAGCTGCCTACGGAAAGGAAATATTCCTGCCTGCATTTTGGGTTTGGAGTTTGGACATTTCGATGTGACGTCATGCGTCCAATGGAATGCACTCCACTGAGCATCCGATTTTTATTAGCGGCTACTCCGGGTCTCATCAGATGATCACTCTTCTAGCCTTCTGGATATTACTGCTGCCAATTTACTGCTTCCTGATGGTGTGCTAGGATGATCAGATCAAACGGCTGACATAGTGACATGCACTGCCAGGTACTCTCCACAGTGATCAGGACAAAATATACCTGTCGTCTTCATTAACCTGCCTGCTAATACGAACGGTGAGGAAAGGGGTCAAGGAATCACCAAGAGACCAAAGGAGAAGCAACTCCAAAGAAATCGAGTATGTTTCCTCATCATCATGTATGCGCATATACTCGTATTTTGGTCCAAAGCCGATGGAACAGAGAATCAAATCCAGGGCAATCGATGGCAGTTGCATCCTTCATCATTGTAAACTTCTCTCTGATATTCTTCGAGGCAGGCATAAATCGACGCCGAGAATCTAGAAAAGCTTGCAACCAATGGTCGCCATCAGAACAATCCTGTTATGCAGAGTTGAAGCACCTTCGCTCAAAAAAATTATGATGATCTGAAGATGCTTTGAGGGAAGAAGTTCAGAGACGAGGCTAGTAGATGGAGCAGATTCGTCCTCTCGCTGGAGGGGGCTACTACGTTGATGTATATATTTACAGTGGTGATTGCCAGGAATCACCCTCTTACAAGGTCATCTTATCTAGTTAAGAAGATTTCAACAAAAAAATTTTTTTGCTCATGTGGAGGCTTAGGTGACAGAAAAGATTGCTCTTTACCAAGAGTTCTAATGCATTCGAAGATACCATTACATTACTGAATTTGCTATCCGATAATTGTCTGGGCGTCAATTCACCGGCTTAGATGACTGTGTCGCTATCGTCATGAGCCTCCCTCCTGTCTTCTTCTCTCTTCCTGGCATGCCTCCGCCACCCACGCGCTCCTTTCTCTTCTTCTTGTTCAATGATTTGCACCACCACCTATCACCGGAGCTCCATTGCAGCCTGTAGGTTGATTTGGGTTAGGGTTGTGGTTCGGGTGGGATTTCACCGGTGCCCCCAAGCTTAGAGGGAAGCCCGGGAGAGGAGGTGACCCGATGGGAGAGGGGTTCGTGATGGGGGCAGTGACACATCGATGGTGGCGTTGGGGCCGCGGGAAGGGATGAATGCGGTCAAGCGGCGGAAGGGGGTGGAGCGGAGAGACGGCGAGGACGTATTTATCTCAAATATATTTTTTGAATTTTTGAATAAATTACAATGTTGATTGATCGTCACATTTGTATTTTAAAACCATACCGATGTTCAAATGACATTTGTATAAATTGGCGGGAGTATTTTACTTCCAACCTGATTGCTGTAGGGGTGTTAGGTCTAGCTATGTTGTTGGGTTTGGGCTACATTAAGGCCCTATTTGATGGCTTGTTTAGTTTTTGTTAGAAAATTTGACCACATTTGAAAGTGGTATGAAAAGGCTGAATAAATTATTTAATTTTTTTTTTGAGATTTCTAAGAAAAAACCTACAAAATTCCTATAAAATTATTTTTAAAAAATAAAGTGGACGGTGTATAAAAATAACAAAAAAATTGTAAACCCGCCAAAAACCACCGTTGTAAAAGTAAGCAAGAAATTAAAGAGGGCATAAGTATGCCCTGGTTGTAATTAATGTGCAGGAATTAATTAAGACTAGGCAAGGACATGCACGTGAGAGCTCCCTCCATCATTGGGGGAGGTTGCAGAGGGCGCAGGAAGGAGCAGTCGCAGTAGCAGTCGCAGTCGCAGCTGCAGACACCGGAGGAGTACATGGCGCTGGGGCAGTCTGCAGCTCTCATGTCTACTCTGCTCCGTGTTCATGGGCCTCATCATATACCCACTCCACCATGTTTTAGGCCTCGTACGTTTCGGTTTAGTGTAGTGTAGCGTTTCACTGTACTAAAATTTACGAGTCTTTGAAAAAAGTTTAAATATTGTAAACCAATAATTAAAAAATAGTTTTAAAATCTCCTAAGAGGACTATTAAAACCCTAAGAAAAATCATTACAAATTATTACACCAAATAAGCTATATAAAAAAGATAAATTTTGCTACAGTGGAATGCTACGCTACACTAAGCTAAAATGTACAAGGCCATAGGAGAGACACTAGAGATTTTTTTTGTGTTCATCTTCATTTTTTTTTAAAAAAAAATGTACCTATATGGCCCTTAAATTTTGGCTCTAACGTTGATTTGATCTATGAATTTGAAAACTAGGTTAAAATGGTTCTTAAATTATTAAAACCAAACATATTTGATCGCTTGACCCGTCAAAGAATGGTTTTGGACTGTTGGGGGTCGTTTTCCTGACATGGACAATGACATGATGGTTTTTTTTCGGTACATGGAGTCATGGACACATCTAGACAATCATATGTTTAAGCCAAGTCACCTATAAACGCCATGTATAACTTCACATCACCATCCATGTTAGCGATCGGCTTTGAAGCTCAGGACCAAATCGGCCCTGGAATCAAAGTGCAAACACCATTTAATATTAAATGTGTCTCTTTCCCGTGGCTCTAACTCTGGCCAGCTAGAAGTAGCTAGCAATAGTTTAAAATATTAATTTGAAAAAGTTAGAAACGATAAGCGCAAACACAAAGTAGATCAAAAACAAAGAAAAAACAGGAAACACATTTTAACATGAAAAAAACCTTCGTAATGAAAGGGAAAAAAATGGGCGCCTACTGACAAAACTTCACTATATGGAAGAGTTAACAAATGTCGTGGAATACAATATGATACTTTCCTCTATTCAGATTACAAAAGGTATTTATAATGGTGGTGGCCTAGGTCAAACTTAATAATGATTCGCTCCAACCCAAGCCTACTGGTAACGGACCTCCGCTACGCAGCCTACGCTCCATCAGAAGTTGCTCTAAGACCTTGTTTGTTTCAGATTAAAGCTGAGGTGAGTTTTACTGTAGCAAATTTATGACCCACTCGAAATACATTTTTAAAAATTCAAAAAATTATAAAAGAATTATTTTACGAACTCTAATAAGAACTATTTGAAACCCCATAAAAATGATTACAAAATATTACATCATTTGGCTTATATAAAAATTAAAAAATATTTAATTTAATCTGAAACAAATACGGCCTAAACTAGGATGTTATCCGTGGTTATAGGATGACTAACTTAATTTAATTTAATCTAAAAATGACTAACATTCACCGTTCTAAGGACAACTTTATAGGATGTTATCCGTGGCTTCAAAACAAGGATCGTGATTACACCCCGTGCGTTTTTTGTTAGGAAAAAACTGCATGGGTAACCCCAAAGCCATACATCATAATTCCGTGTGCTGTTTGAATCGATCCAAATATTTAGGCGGTATACGTTGAAATTAGGGATGGCAATCGGGTCTGGTCCATCCGGATCCAGGTGGTTTAGACTCGGACCCGAGACCCGAGAGATGGACCCGGACCCAGACCCGATTTCATTCTCGGGTCTAAACATGAACCCAGACCCGGACCCGTCGGGTACCCAGGACCCGAAACAGCCAGTGCATGCACAACAATGTATTAAGCAAAAAATCAGTATTTTATTACATCTGTCCAAGTTCAGTATACATCACTAACCACTAATCAATAATACATCTTCACAAGCATGAATGCATGATAGATTAACCAGTTTAGTGATCGCTAATGAATAAAATGGACTCCAGTGTCCAGTACTCCATGTCAATTTATCTTTTCGGGACCGGGTCTGGGTACCCATGGGTCTAATTTGAGAACCGAACACGGACCCGGACCGGGCATCTCATACCCATGGGTATTTTTGACATCCCTAGTTGAAATTGCCCTCCCCATCGCACCCTTTGTTTGAATTTTTTTTGTTTGGACGCCTGGATTATACCTATACACAATCATGGTGATCCTTTTCTTGAGCGCATTTGGCATCATAAAACCCTTTTTACTTTTGCCCCGAGCCACATCCAGCCACCTCTCCCTAGTCCTTTCCTACAATTTCAAGGTTTCTTATGCAAAAGATGGGAAGGAAGCGAACAATTCAACGGAGGACAATTCTCTGGGCCCCACACAATCCCAATTGTGAAAATCAATCTAGTAGTACCACCACTCCTGCTGGAGAAGTCAGTACTCTGTAGTACTCCACAATGCTACTACGAAATTTCAGTGTTTAAAAAAGATTAATAGGGGAGAGAATGGGGAGTTTGGATCATGCCAATGAGTTTCTTGGACAATTTCCCGGCAGAAGTATAAATGACAAGCAGCCATGGCCATGGGCAGGCAGAGGCTGCCCTCACAAGCTGACAAACCATACTTATAAGCCACAGACAAGCGCAGCAGCGACGCCTCCCCCTCCTCCTCCTCCTCCTGCTCCTCATCATCATCACCGGCAGCGCAGCCCGACTGCCCGAGAGCAGAGCGGAGCAGAGGCTAGCGCGTCCAAAAGACGAGATTTTGATGTCTTCCACGCCGATTCCGCCGCCGCTTCCGGAGAGGAGGGTGCCGGTCGACGGAGGGGGAGGGGGTGGCAGAGGGGACGCGCGCGGGAGCGTGGCCGGCATCTCGCCGAGCATCCTCATCATCGCCGTCATCGTCGTGGTGATGCTCCTGGCCTCCATCTCCATCCACTACTTCATCCGCCACCTCTGCCGGCAGACGGCGGGGTCGCCCCGTGCGCCGCCGCTGCCGCTCGTGGCCCGCCCCGCGGTGGCGGCGGCGGCCGTGGCGCCCGCCGGCGAGCAGGGGAAGGCGGCGGCGGCGGCGGAGGCGGAGGCGGAGCGGCTCATCTCGCGGCTGCCGCTCTTCAGCCTCGCGTCGTCGCTCGCCGCGCTGCCCAAGTCGTCCCGGGACTGCGCCGTGTGCCAGAGCGCGTTCGCCGGCGACGACGAGCTCCGGCTCCTCCCGGCGTGCCGCCATGCCTTCCACTCCCGCTGCGTCGACCCCTGGCTCCGCGCCAACCCGTCCTGCCCGCTCTGCCGCGCCTCCATCGCGCTCCCACACCCGCCGCTCCCCGAGCTCCTCCGCGTCGAGCTCGGCAGCGTCAGCAGCCGCCGCTCCAACCCTTCTTCCTCCGCGGTGGCGGCGGCGCCGGCCGACGGAACCCCTGTCCGCGCCTACCCGCTGCCCAGCCTCCCCAACTCCGAGTACCTCGTCGAGGAGGAGCTCCAGGTCGTGCTCAAGCAGCCGAGCGCCGCCGTGCCTGAAAGCCAGCAGCAGCAGGCGGTGGAGCGCGGGCAGCCGTCGTCGTCCGTGACGCCGACGGCGTCGTTCAGCTCGGCGCGGTCGCAGGAGCGGTGGAGCAACAGGTGGAGCAACAGGTGGAGCAGCCGGTGGAGCAGCGGGCGCTGGAGCAGCCGGTACGACGCCGGGAGCGTGACGGCGGCGGCCACGGCGGAGTGGTGGTGGGACATGGACGGCGGTGCCGCGCCGGCGGCCCGGCGGCGCGAGGCGGAGGAGGGCAGCGCCTTCTACGGCTTCCTGCGGTGGCTGACGGGGGCATACTAGTAAAAACACGCAACCCAAAGGGCAGGACCAGGAGGAGGCGGCTCCGGCGGGCGGCGGCGGCGCAGGGCGGTGTTCCCAAAACGCCCCTGGCAGCAAAAGAATGGTTTTTCTGGGGCCGGGGTGGATTTCTAGGAGTAGGGGTGGTTTCGATTCCGTACGGATTTCAAAACCGGTTCCGAATTGGATGGAGAATGTCGGCGGGAAGACCCAAACCTCAAGCTCTGAAGTTGTGCTCAGGCTCAGGAATCGGGAGCACGAATGACCTGAAAATCGTTTTCTTTCTCGGCAGCCTCGCTGCTCTGCTGCTGCATTTTGATTGGAGCTGCTTGCTGGCTTGCTGCAGTACTACTATTACTGATCATTGTCTCATCGTGTAATATGTATGGGCAACTGTGCATCGTATGTTGCCTGCCTCTTGCTCGAGCTCGTATCCATGTCAGTGTGGTGGTAGTAGCTAGCAGCCTAGCAGGTGTGTCATGGATGGAGATCGGTGCTGGTGAGCTGGTCCATGGAGATGATAATATGTGTTTAATGGAAGAAATAAATCTTTTAAAGTGTAGTATAATATGTGAAAAATTTTATAGAGAATGATATGTATTTAGATGTTCGGGTGAAGATGCTCGAACAAACCTCTGGCGGCTTAGCGGTTTTCACAGCTTTGCCCGGTTTTTTTAAAAAAAAGTTCAATAAATCGATAGAATAGATCGGTTGACTGTTTGTCAGTTTTTGTTGAAATGATTTTTCGTGGTTAATTAACCACACCCCACTTCTCTGACAAAGTGTATGTGTGAGAGAGAGCGCTCCTTGTGGCCGGCCAGCTAAGTTTGCTTTTGTCTAGCTTCGTGTGAGTGTGAGAGCGTCATGCTCCAGCCAGCCTTCACGTACAGCGTTGTATGCTGCTGCCTGCAAATGGGAGTAGCTAGTAAGCTAGGCAGTGAAGAGTGAAGACAAGCGTTTGTTTCTTGTACATTGGGTTCTTGTTTCTTTTCTTAATTCATCCCCTTGTTGCGACTTGGGCGCCATTGGACGAGCAAGGTACATGCATGCATGGCCATCGCGATCTGATCGATATGGCAGTGCCAGGAGCTAGGCCCTTGACTTGTTGTTTTCTCAGGTCAGGGGGCAAGAAAAAGCAAAAGGCCTGCCTTCTTCTGGATTCTGCATTTCCTTTCTCTTTTCTTTTCTTTTCTATCTCTTTCTTTCTTTCCTCTGCTGATACAGTGGCAAAATATGTTTGTTTTTTGATCTGTTGCCGTGTTTGCCAGGTAAAAAAGAAAAGAAAAAGTAGTACTACTCCACATGGATTGACTGCACATGACCGCGGGGGAGTACGGTGCAAGTGCAATTCTGGGCGGGTCAATGGTATCCTTTTTAGCGTAGCGTTTCACTTTATCAAAATTCATCTTTTTTATTATATAGCCTATTTGATGTAATAATTTGTAATGATTTTTCTCGGGTTTTTAGTAGTTTTCTTAAAGATCCTAAAACTATTTTTTTAATTATTTTTTTATAATATTTAAATCTCTCTTTAAACACTCTCAAATTTTGCTACAGTGAAACGCTACGCTATGCTAAACCGAAATGTACAAGCTGGTCCTGTTCAAGTGATCAAGCAAGCTACAAGAGCTGCTGCTAACTTGATGATCTTGGCAAATACAACTAGTACGCGCGGATGTGCTTGCAGGTGCCCAATGTGTAAAATTTTGAAATTTTTTTTGCTTCAGGGCCTGTTGATGCAAGGAGGATATATTACCTCATCGCAATGTATATACCTAAGGAACTCGTATATTAGATAATTATTCGCAATTAATTATTGGGTCACTAGCTACATGATCGATCAACATGCATGATTCGAGCGGGAGCAACCACCCGCATGTACACACACGCGTTCCTCGCCGCGCGCGCGCGTCATGCTCATGCGTACGTACGTGCGGATGCAGTTAAGTACCCACACGTACGTCGGTACGTACGTATCCATCTCGCGCATCGATCCACAAATATTGTAGTGTACGTGCTCCGATCCATGCATATAGCTGCGTAGCTTAATTGCACCCGGCCCACTGCTTAATTATTCGCTAATTAAGCTGGACCATTAATTTTGACCTAGCATTTGCTAAATTCGATCTTTCATGTACTGATTGAGCGGGAATTGCTCGACCCTCTACTTGGAATCCATGATCACGGTGATCACTGCCCTTTGGCTCCAGCTGATCTCTCACCGGTGACCAAATTCAGCCCAATCGACGACCAACGTTGGCCTGAACTTCCGATCCATTATCCACATTTTTTTTACTATTTACCTATATATTTTTTCTATAATTTTATTTACTTGCATTTGGACGTTCTAAGTTAGTACTTACTACTATTTAACATGACGGTAGGTTTAGACTTTTGACCTTGCTTAATTTATTTCACCCGCCGATGCCGTGACCATTTGCCAAGAAGGTACCAAGACATTGCAGACAAATCACTAATTAACCCGTATCCTAATGACTCGACATCGTGTCATGGCGCGTCAAGCCGCCCATGGGTTAACCTTAACTACCCACGTACGACTTCAACGTCAACGCCCTGATGACGTGGGGCGATGACGAGATGACACTGATCGATACCAGTGCTGGTAGTACATGGTAAAAGTCTCTCTCCACACGCGGCAGTCCACGCGGAGCACAGGCCCGTGGTACGTAGCTACACGCAAATACACGTACGTAATAACCACGTATGTTAAGAGCATCTCCACTGATGACATGTTAGTTAGCTATAAAGATTTCAACTCAGCTCTTTGTTTATGTAGAGAAGAGAATTAGAGTGTGCTAGCTACTAACCTACAGATATCTATAACTGATTCAAATTCACTTACTATCTATTACATGTGGACCCATATTCAATCTCATAGATAATGTTATAACTAGTTCATTAGAGAGACCGACTATATGCTATATATAGATGACATGGTACTTGTTTATAGCTTGTAACTATCTACACCATTGGAGATACTCTAAGCGATTGCATTTATACAATATTCTACCCCGTCAATTTGTGAGTTCGATACATGACACCTCAACCAGATTATTCGCTACATTGATTAACTATTCGCCATGATATAATTTTTAATTGCTTTTTGTAACCATCTGGTGACTTATTTATTAACAAAGTATCAGTCAAATCTTGCATACCTAGAATCCGATCGACACCTTCTTGTTCCCCTCAACGGCGCGACACCACCGCCACGTTCTTGCTTCTCTCTAGCCGGTTTAGAGTTAGGCTTTGGGTTGGGGTGGGGGCACGGTGCCCTTGGCGGGTCGGGGGAGAAGACAAACCCGCGGTGGGATTGGATGAGGGCGTGAAGACAGTTGGGATGGTGGAGGAGGGCAAATCTGATTCGGTGTTGGCCGGGTTAGGGTGGGCAGGAGAGATTCGATGACGGGAGGATGGTGGGTGAAGCGGCGAGGCGGCAGTGACGTTGCCGACCACGGGTGGTGTCGGAGGCTACGGGGGAGGCAGGAGAGGAGGGCGGAATAGCAGCGCCGGTAGAGCTGAAGAGGCGGCACCAGCGCAGTCAGAAAGCCGGAGGAGGAGGAGATCAGGGACTCAGGGGAGGTAAGAGGATCCAGTAGGTATATAGAGAGGGGAGAGATCTAGACCGTTGGATTGAGATTTAACGACCTAGAAAATTGATTGAAATCATAACTTGATTTGAAGCGACCGATGAATAGTCAGCCCTAATTTTTATGCATCCACATTATATTGTTGCTTTGGTCGGAGCCATTTAATTCGGGCCAGACAATCAAAGGCGCATGCATGTACAACGACAATTAAGGCCTTGTTTGTTTCAGGTTAAAGTTGAGTTGAGTTTTTCTGAAGCAAATTTGTGTCCACTGACCATTCGAAAGACGTTTTAAAAAATTATGAAAAATATTTTACGAACTCTATTAAGAACTATTTAAAATCTCATAAAAAATAACTATAAAATATTAACATTATTTGATTTATACAAAAATAACAAAATTTCATTTCATTTAATTTATTCATTACTTTATTAGTTTTGATTTTTTGATGAATCGGTAGCGAAATACAACTTAATATGGTATCGAACTTTACCCCCTCTGCATATGGTTGTCCCAGCTATAGTTTTATCTAGCATTCCAATTCCAAAACGCTCTATACAGCGTATTCCGTTCACAGCCCGTGCCCCTGTCGTATCCACGTCGGTTTTTTTTCCACCTGATGCGTCCACGCCGGCTGCGTCTACCTACTTGTTATAACCCTAGGAGGTTTATGGGCCGGAAGCCCACATCAAACCCTAGGGGTATTATGGGCGAAACCGAATTTAGGCTAGGCTATAAATATGAACCCCTTGTAACAAAGAGATAGATATCAATAAAGATTATTGTGCCTGGCTTTTCTCTCTCAGATTTGTGCCTCCTGTCTATTGTGTTTGTGTGTATGCGATGTTCGATTTACAACTATTACGGAGAAAATATTTTACAAAATCTATTAAGAACTATTTAAAATCTCATAAAAATAACTATAAAATATTGCATTATTTGATTTATACAAAAATAACAAATTTTTCATTTAATTTAATTTAAGCTGAAACAAACAAGGCCTAAATGTAAAAGGCTGAGTGTGTATTCAAGATTTAACACATTGCTACGTACAAAATGTCTGTCGCAGAAATATGGTGTACTCGTAGTACAAATATTCTATCATATATGGTAATATAAAAATCATTGGAGCATCTAGCGTGAGGGATGGAGGCTAGGCTCATATATTTGTTTTGGTGTATGAAAATACAGTTCTTTTAGTTAAAGTCATATTGCCAACAACATACATTGTCGTCGAAATATAAATAATCTATTCATTGCTTTATCAGTTTAGATTTTTTTTTTTAAAGAGGCGCAGGAGAACTGCCGTCCTATTTCATTGATCAGCAGGAGAAAATAAAATATAAATAATCTATTCATTACTTTATCAGTTTAGATTTTTTGATGAATCAGTAGCGAAATACAACTCAATATGGTATTGGACTTTGCCCCCTCTGCATATGGTTGTCCCAGCTATAGTTTTATCTAGCACTTATATATGTTGCGTATATTGACAGCTCGAGTAATGTAGCAGCATAGTATGGCCGAGGTGTACGTATACGATGCGATCTATTCATCTACTATCTTTTGTCAGAAGCGCATGTTTGCCGTCCCCTGCAGCAAGCTGGCTAGCTGCCCTACTACTGTGCACCACGTACGTGGATCCAAATGGTGCATCAATGCGTTGCCGATCCTAGGGCCGGCCGGCCGGCCGGCCCTTGTGCAGCTGCAGTGCTTGCTAGGGATAGCCAGTAGCCCCATTCCTCTGTTATAGGGGACTGCCATGGAAGCATTTTTCTGTAGGAATGAAAAATAGGGAAATTTTAAACTACAGTGTAGAGTTCTTTTTAGAGAAGGGATCACTCCATCGCTTCGATTTTGACTTCGTAATATGAAAACAAAAGCTACTTAGATGTCGAGGAACATAGAGATTGTTCTATTTTAAACCATGAATCTGACTACCGTCTTTGGGCAGGAAATCCTAAACATCCGAGACGCGTGGTGCTCCAGAAAGGACCCCGCACGGGGTGGCGCGGGCATCTAGGACGTGCTCGACCCTAGGTCTTGTCGTTCGGGGCAACGGTCACCCCTAAAACTGGTGCCATAGAACCAAGTGTCAGCTTTATCAATTAGTCGATTTTATCTATTGCTCCACAGTGTGTCATAGGTGCCCACGGGCCCACCCACCACCTCCTTATCGGACGTCACCTTTCTAGCCTGCAACAGGCACCTATTTTTGTCTAAAATTTGACGGGTGCCTATTTTTCAATAGCCAATAAAAATAAATATAAAAAAATCAGATTAGGCTGAACAATCCTTCCAACAAAAGATTAGGGCCTGTTTGTTTCCGATTAAAGTTGAGTTGCGTTTTACTGTAGTAAATTTGTGACCCCTCGAAAGACGTTTTAAAATTTTAAAAATTTATGAAAAAATTGTTTTACGGACTCTAAGGAGAACTATTTAAAACACCATAAAAATAAATACAAAATATTACATCATTTGGCTTATACAAAAATAACAAATTCTCATTTAATTTAATCTAATTTAATCTGAAACAAACAAGGCCCAGGTGCATCGACTAGCGACTCACATCATGGGCCATAACTACACCACAATTAACAACGGCCTAGCAGGATAAGAGAGCCCATCCATCGACACACTTCGGCCGTGCCGCACTCGAAGTCGAGGATAAGAGAGGCGCCGCCGGTGAAGGCCAGCTGCTCGAGTGCTCCTCCGCTCAGCCCTCCTCTTCCCAAAGCTTCCGCGCCTCCTCCCGTTTTCCAATGGCCTCCTCCCTCCTCGCCGCTGCCTCGCCCTTCCTCGTCCACGGCGGCAGCGCCAGCGGCCGCAGGCCGCTCGCCGCCGCCACCGGCCGCCGCTCCGCTTCCGTCCTCCGCGTCGCCGCCCTCAAGTACGACCCCTCCAAGGTGACGGCGCCATCGAGGGGAACAGAGAGATGCATTTGTTTCTGCTTACAGGGTTTAATTTCTCTTTTCGGGCGCGGTTCTGTGGTCTGACGCTCTGTTGATTGCGTTGGTGTTTATCAGGTGGCGCCGCAATCCGACCGGGTGCTCGTTCGTCTCGAGCAGATTCCTGAGGTATGTACCACTTGTCTCCATTTACTAGTACAGAACCAATTGTTTGCATAGTATATGATCTCTTTATTTTAGCTATCATTAGGAATTCAATGAAATTTGAAGTACCATGTCCTGATGCATGGATAGTTTGACATAGGAATAATTGATGATTCACAGTCTAAACGTATGCATTTGAAGATTTGCCACTACATGTATAATGTTAAATGTGTCTAAACATGGAGTGGCAATTTATCAATTGCCCTTTTGTGGATTGACTAGGATGTCACCTCCATTTTTTTAGAATAGCGATGATTCAATAGCCTTGTTTTATGAATCATCTTCCACAAAATTTGCTTCTTTACGGCTGATTGGCTGTATGACTGTATATTCCTGGGAAATTTTGTTATTGATATTCTGATGCTTCTGCTAAAATTATTCCGAACATATTATCTTTTCAGCTAGCTGTTTTTTTAAAAAACAACAACTGTATGATACCTGCAGAAATCTGCTGGAGGAGTCCTGCTACCAAAATCAGCCGTGAAGTTTGAGAGATATTTGATGGGTGAGGTAAGAAGGCACTATAAGCTGTTCCTGTGGTATTTAATTTTGCTAGCGGTTAGCCTATAGTCTCACTATGTTGCATTGTTGATGCCAGATTTTATCGGTTGGTGCTGATGTTAGTGAAGTCAAAGCAGGAAAGAAGGTAAGCAAAATATCTCCTTTTTATCATGGAAGCATGGAGCCTTGTTTATGCCAGTCTGAGCCCTTATGTTAGTTATGTATACCAACAAAGAAACACCATACGCTTGCATAGGAAGTGAGTTTATATTCTTTAACAAGTACTATTTCTTCATTTCAGTAACAGAGCCATCGTGTGCGTGCATACTGTTCCTTGCATGGTGAACGAATGAATGGCAATTTCCAGTTTGATGGTGTGCTTACTCTGACCTGTAGTTACAAACACAAGTTGTAGTCGTGGCTCACTTCGTCAGTAAGAAAATCAGCCATCAGACCCTGCCTGGACCTCTGGTCCGACCAGAAAAACAGAAAACATAATCCTAGTTCGGTCTGGGCCACACTGGTCGATTGGAGAGGAATTCTACATGCCTTGAACCATTCTGGTTCAGGCTTCAAAACAGCGTGGTCAGCTAGGTTCTGACAAAACTCGCACATCAGAAAATAGGGAAAACCCATGACATTCGCCAAGTTTCGAACCAGAAACTTAAAGCATTGTACTGTAGCTTTGACGTGCTAGCCAGATGAGTCTCGTCTTTACATGTGGCACCGAGCGACAAAAAAATATATGCATGGGAAAATAATAAATTGAACCACTCTGATCTTCGCTACAAAACAAACAGCATGAACAGCTCAATTGGGCTGAACCTCGCACATCAGAAAATAGGGGAAACTTGCGTCATTATCTAAGTTTCAGATGTGCAACATAAGGCTTTGTGCTGTAGCTTTGACATGCTAGCCAGCTAAGCCTCATATATAGATGTGTCAGTATCACTGAGTAACCAAAGAAACATGGGAAAATAGCAAATTAATGCAACACAAGTCTTTGGGCTGTAGCTTTGACACGCTAACCAACTAAGTCTCACCTTTACTTGTCTCACTGAGTAACAAAAAAAACATGGGGCAATAACAAATTAATATGCCGAATACCAGGGTATAGTGTTAAAAATACGACCTTTTGTTCAGGGACAAAGCTTGAACAAGATTTAAGAGGGGGCAATCTATAGACACAGCAGTATTGTCTCCTACAGAGCTCCACGCTGCTTTTGTTGTCCTCATGCTGCATGGTATACTTTGCATGTAGAAAGTTATTGGGATACCTTAAAGAAAGTTATTGGGATACCTTAAAGACATAATTTCGAGGTGAAAGATGGCACTAAGGCGAGCTTCTGGAACGATAACTGGCTGCATGGGATGGCCCCCCGGATTCTAGCCCCGAATCTTTTTGCCATTGCCAAGCACAAGAACCGGAATGTTGCGTGCCAGCTTCGCAATGACTCGTGGGTCTCAACTGTTAGTCATATCCAGACTCCCAGCCAGTTGCGAGACTTCCTTAGGCTTTGGTCGCTGACCCAGCAAGTTGTTCTTGCGCCATTGGGCAACAAGGATGAAATTACTTGGACGGCTACTTCTCATCAGGCCTACACGGCCCGTTCGGCGGCTTCAATTCATCGGAGGCATTCACTGGGACTTCCCCAGGATTATTTGGAAGGCTGACGCAGAGAATAAATGCCGATTCTTCGCTTGGACCCCGGCCCACGGCAAAATCAATACTGCCGAGTGCCTCGCCAAAAAAGGATGGCCCCATAACCCCATTTGCAGTCTATGCCAGACCGAGTTAGAGACGACGGTTCACCTTACTTCGTCGTGTTCTTTTTCCAAAACCATCTGGATCCAGGTGCTTCTGACCAACTTCGCTTTCGTCCGACCTCCTGATGGCAATCTCTTCAATTGGTGGCTCCAAATTCATCATCGGCTTAGCACAACGGACCGGAGGGCTTTCGGTGGTTTGGTGATCATTACTGTCTGGAACATCTGGAAAGAGCGAAACCGCCGCATCTTCGAGAGGGCTTTCCTTCCTTCCTCTGAGGTTGTCTCCCGCGTGAGGGATGACATTCGTAGTTGGGGCCTCTCGGTCCACCTAGCTTGTGTGGAGTAGTCTGTTCGGTGTTTTTCAGACCTTTTCCCTGTATATATTTCTTTCTCATTAATGAAATGGCAGAGCGCCAGCCCCTTTACGTAAAAAAAAAAGACATAATTTCGCATGCAATGTATAATAAACTAATAAGAATGTTTAAATAAACCATGCATCCTGGCTGATGACCCTCCAGTCCTATTGGTGACCAAATGACTCAAAAACTAGACTACTGGTTCGATGGCCGGTCTGGGTCTGATATTCTGATGACAATGATGGAAATGCAATCTGCTATTTATTTTAGATGCTGCCCTTTTAATAAGCAGTCTTTTGCTCCTTTTTGAGAGTTACCATTGTTGTGTCTCACTCTCACATAACTAGGTAGATACTGTAGACCATGTTTGTAGTGACTAAAAAAGCCAAAACGTTTACTTTTCAATTTAGCTAGGCTTAAGCTATAAGCCTAACCCAAAGCCACTTCGTACACCCTCTTAAACAGTGGCACAATGTCTGAAAAATTTTACATTTCTACCTGTAAACTGCAAACACTAAGCAATGGTGCAGTATATCTTATGTTGAACGCTTAATACCATGGCAAAATAGTTAAAGGCTCGTTGAAGCTTGTGCAACAACATGATCTATGCAAGCCATTAGCCCCTTTTTTGGCTTAGTGGTGTTGTATAGGATATCACTTTATACTCGATTAGTAGCATATCCAAATTTCTGCTGTGTTATAGAGCAAGATGTTCCGAGTTTTCTTGGAAGGAAACCAGTATGTATGAGTATGGCATCTTAACCGTCTGGACCAAAGAATGCTGCACTGAATATCAAATGTATGTTGACTTCATGAAATTAACTCCAATTTGGAGAAATTAACTCCAAATTTGGAGAAATTTGTAGGAGTCATTATTTTTTTAGTAAATTCATGTTAAGGGAATTAACTCCAATTTGGAGAATGGACATGCATTAGAGAATATTTATGATTTTTATTGATTTTTTTGAATTTTTTTACCTGGCGAAACAAAAATAACAAAGATTGTCTCAAGATCTAACGCTGGCTGTTGGATGGAGATCCAACTGCCAGCGCTGGCGTTGGACTGGGCTGGCTCCAACGGGCGTTGGACGTCTCCCGGTTCGATACAAACGGGGTCTGCTGGATAGATATGCAGATATGAAACCACGCCTGCTTGATTGTTACCTTTTCTCTGCCCTTTATCTATACCTATGCTGCCTCCGGTGTAATTTTTTTTTTTGCCCACGTACACACAAGACACTTGCCACACTCTCTTTCCTTCTATCAGCTTCTACAGTTGACATTATTGTTCCATCTATGTTCTTTTATACAACACGTCTGCCTGCGCAGGATTTTCTAACCATTATTTTCTTGTGATTCTTACAGGTTCTTTTCTCAGACATAAATTCTTATGAGGTATACAAATGTCTTGTGTCTAACTGAAATTAACTTTTGGCCTTGTCGAATCCTGCTGATTCCATTTATGTCACATTGTCACTGCTCATCTGTGGATGCATTCCTGCAGGTTGACCTGGGTACAGACGAGAAGCATTGCTTCTGCCGAGAGTCCGATCTCTTAGCCGTTGTCGAATGAACTTACTCTGAATTATCGGTTTCCTCTGCCAATCCCCCCAAGACTTTTCCAATCTCACGGGGTAGAGCATAGTGCCAAATTTGTTGTGCGTCATTGATGTGGTTACTTTGAATTCAGCATCTCGACATTAGTGACAGTGAATTTTGGCGGGCTTAAACTGTGGTTACTTTAATCTCCAATCCTCCATCTTAATTACAGTTACGCTAGGTTGTGCTACGGCCTCAAGAACTGTTAAATTGGTTAACGCTGAGCCAAACTTGGCAGAAGATGGAAATGTGGATTAAAATTGAAAAATGATGGGTAGAGCATCAACTTGAACCTGACTTTTAAGCTAGCGGTTGACCATTCATGAAGCAACGCCCTGTGTATTCGTGACAGGGAATGTTATACGGCGCGATTATTTTTCTTTTCTCCCCTATACTTGTATGGTCTTTAGATCGTCACATACTCACATGGCAGGGCTGCAGCTTGGATTCTTTCTGCAGAGCGCCGCAGTATTGAAATGCATCTGCTGCACGGATGCAGAGAATGGGATACCGGTGAGCCAGCACAAGACGCCTGGAACGAGGAAAGAAAATGGGCGATGCTTCCGTGAGATTGAAGCGAGGCGGCATCTCGGGATGCACTCTCCGCCCCAGTCCACTGCATTCTGTATTGCCAGTTTGCCACTGCGTCGGTGGCTACCACTTGTATGCTCCCCAAGATTCCTCTCTTAGCTTTGACTCGTCTGGCTTAGACAACTGCTGCTACTGCGAGCTGAGGTAGCTAACTTGCTTAGATTCTGTGATCAGCGCTGGCTCTACGGGTAAACAACGGTGGTAGTGCATGGATGGTTATACCAACCATTGGAAGCAATGTTGCCTTATACTCGCAAGCACAAAAAGAATCACAGCTCACAAGTACACTTGGCACGAGAGGCGCTGCTAGCTAGCAAGAGCTAGTACTGTAGTACACTGGATCGAGTAAAATCACTCGCTAAATCTTTACTCAAATTATAGCTATCGCAGAATCGTGCAAAAATCATTGACGGAAGAAAGAATCAGTAATGTGCGTATACGCTAGCTAGCTCCCAAGTCTCAATCAGTGGACGGTGGTGTGTGCATGGTGATCTCACATGTCTCCCCTTCATTAATGCAACTAGCAGCTTGAGGCGATCGAGGTGATGATCGAGTGATGTAGGTAGCTAGCTGTTGGTCGTCCGGCAGTTGGCCCTGATCTCGCCGTCGGCGCCGGTCTTGACGCCGAGGGCGGCGAGCTTGTTGACGGCGTAGGCGAACATGGAGGGGAAGAAGTCGGTGCCGGCGAGGAAGTCGACCATCCAGGCGGTGGCGGCGGAGTCGCCGAGGGCCTGGTCGACGGGGAGGACGCCGCGGCGGAGCTTGATCTGGGAGTAGTAGCTCTTGTCGAAGACGAGGATGCTGGAGGGGTCGTCCAGGTAGACGATGTTGTCGTAGGGAAGGCCGGGCGGGCAGGCGTACGTCTTGAGCACCCACGCGTACACCGGGTCCATCGACGGGTCCGCGCCCCCCGTCCCGTTGAAGTTGAACAGCCGGTCATGGATCACCGAGCAGTGCGTCACCCCCACCGTGTGCGCGCCTGCCCATACAACACCGTCGCACCCGCGCGCGAAACACTCGTCAAACGCAACATATATACATGGGATTAATGTTCATAAAACACACACCAAAAATCACATAAAAACACCACGAAACAGTGACGCCGTCGTAGAAAATTGAAGTACATCTATGTGGGAAGACGGCTTATATTATGGAACAACTCGAAAAAACTTATGCACCCTATATATTGGGACGAAGGGAGTACCATTCATTGACTAAACTTCTCGACCAAAACCGTGCATGTCACAGCTGGTACAGTAACCCCATTTTCTTTTCTATTTGTCACGCTACACGTCGCCAAAGCTATTTAAGGCAGCGTGCGTTAGCCATGCATGAATCGAACTTGGCGTACTGGAGCAGGTATATTAATTATTGTACTGATTGCATGCCTTCGATCTATTTTGACTAGTATCAGAAGTTGATTTGGGCACACATAGGAATGTGTGTGTTAGTCGTGATTCTTACTCTCCTCACTTACCAATGCGATTAATTTACTCTGATCTCGATCGATCGTAGAGTAAACAATAGTAGCAAGTACTGTAATTGGTGATAAGCCCGGCCAGGAGCACACATACCCATGAGGATGGCCATGTCGAAGCTGTTGAGCCCCTTCTGGGCGAACATGTTGATCGCCGTCGGGATGTCGACGTTGGGCGCCGGCAGCTGGCTCGCCGCCCACGCCTGCGACGTCGTGCCGTCCCTTCTTCCCATCTGCACCTGGTAGCTTGGCCCTCCTGCCTGCATATCCAAAACCCGTACCATTACCACTTCATTACGTACGCACATATATATATGACATATACATTAATGTCACGCTTGAATTGGTGTATATTTGTGCTCTCGATCCTTCCCTTGCTAGCTCTCTAGAGTTTGGAGTATTTTCCTGGTTGGGTGTTTTAGAGCTTAATTGTGGTGTGGTGCATGCAGTTTGATCCGCATATGCATATATATGCTGGTGTATGATACGATATCGCAGGTTCTTAGCCCACAGATGTATGCGTTTAGGAGGTAATTAACCATTAATACATGTAATTGTTTCACATGGAGAATCGTTTTTCTTGTCTTCTTTGTTTTGCAAAATATCTCACAATTAATATGTGATCAATATTATCTTTAGCTACCAATAGCATGCATGATATAAGGCTTATGCTAGAGGCTACAAAGAAAATGAAAAAAAACAACATATACATCCCAATTTGTGCTCAGATGTAGAGCAATGAGTGAGCAAGACGTATACAAACAGATATATTGTTATAATGTAGTGCATATGCGCACACACACACACACACGCAGTACTCTGCTTACCAAGGCAACGGCGTCCCTGGTGGCGGCGACGATGATGTCGGCGCAGGAGACGACGCCGGGACAGGCGGTCTCGAGCGCCGCCTTGATGTCGTCGATGAGATCGTAGCCGAAGATGCCGCTGTTCTGCGGCGCCGTCTTCTCCGTGTTTGTTCCGTCCAACAGGATCGACCCGTCGCACCCCTAATGATCAATTAGCCATTGCTGTCGACGATTAATTACTGTGATACTAGCTGCCGATGCAAATCGCTAATTTGCGATCAAACTTTGATTGCTGGTAGCTAGATGAGTGTGTGCATGGGACGGCGGCGTACATCGACGAAGCAGTCGTGGAAGAGGAGGTGGACGAGGCCGGCGACGATCCTCTTCTCCCAGGCCATGCGGGCCTGCACGAGCCCCTGGATCACGCCCTCCACGCTTGTGTTGCCGCACTTGCCGGCGTAGTAGTTGTTCGCCAGCTGCGCGCGGCAGCACGCCGCCGACGACGCCGCCACCACCAACACCATGGCGGCGGCGAGCTGCTTCATTCCGGCCGCCGCCCGCATCGACGATGACCTACCTCTCCGTGTCGGCGCGCGCTCGTGCGTACTATGCATGCTAGTACCCGCAGCACAGCACAGGGCATGTGCTGCCTGCCTAGCTAGCTACCTCGCTGAACGCGGCGGCGCGCGGCCGGAGGCAGGAAGACGACGACGTCGACGTCGACGGCGAGACCGATCGGATATTCGGATCGATCAGGACATGTATATACACAAGCTGGTCGATCTCACTCTCTGGACTCCTCTCGATCCTTCCAATTGAGGCATCGCGAAGCCGCACGCAGGTTGGCTCGGCTATATACGAGAAGCAGGGCGCCATGGACGCATAGAGAGATGGCGAGGGGGAGGGAGAGGGAGAGGGAAGTCAGTGAGATTGCGTGGAGAGTCGAGCGTTCGGATCTTGTGCTGTGCGGCTGGCAGTAGCGAGTCTCCGCTTCAGTTCTCGTGCCGCCCACACGTGCCTGCAGGATGCCCTAGCTAGCTGTAGCCATGGTACGATCGATGTGCTCATGTTTTTTTTTTTTTTTTGAGCAAAGAGGCAGGAGAATTGCTTTGCATTGATCAAAAGAAGCAGAAGAACAGGAAGTACAGAATGGGGGGAGAAAAACGGCCCCTCCCCCCAAGGGCTAGGCAAAAAACTAAGCTAGCTTATTACAAAATTTGTACATGCGGCCACCCAGAGACGCAGGTCATCTAAAAGAGAAAGAAGGAAAACTAGCCTAGGGCGTTTCTGCTATCGAAAGATTCGGTTGTTCCACTTCAACCAAAGTTGCCATAAGGTGGCGGCGATAACTGAAAGGTAGCCTCGGGGGGATCATCCTGCAGCACGTCCACTTCCCACCAATGATTGAAGCTGTCATTGACGGACCAGCCTACGGTGTTGAAAACTGAAAAGTGGCGCATCGAGCAAAGCAGCCAACCGTGTCCAGATGAAGGAGCTGAAGTCGCAACCTAGGAAAAGGTGCTCCGGAGTTTCGAGGTTTACGCCAGCATAGTGGGCAAAAATAGTCGTTTGGGAGCTTGCGATGGAGCAAGGCGTCGGCAGTCATGACACGCTTATGCAACAGCAACCAGTGGAAGAATATGCACTTCGAAGGGGCCCAGAGTCGCCAGACTTGAAGGAAAGTAGGCTTGACTAGACGACCTTCAAATTGCAGCAAGTAGGCCGACTTTACCGAGAAATTCCCATCCTTAGCAAAACAACAAAGCAGTTTGTCCGATTCGCTAGGGATTAGGGAAACCTGCGAAATCCTCCTCAGGAGGTCGATCAGCTGCGGGATCAAACAAGGGGTAATGTTTTGCCTGAGATCCGAGACCCAAGCACTGTTCGTGATGGCATCTAAGACTATTCTATGTCTCCTTGTCGAAGCGATGAAAAGGTCCGGCGCAAGGTGCTTGGGCAAGCCACCTGTCTTCCCAGAAGGAGAGGGTGGTACCGTTACGCAGGATCACCGAGCAGCCCGCCCACAACAGGAAAGCATCGCTGAGAGTGGTGCTGAACCGGTGGTCGGCCCAAGCCGGCGTTGGGGACGACTTGCTGAGCAAGAGCCAACGCAGCCTGAGAGCACGAGCGAAGCTGTAAAGGTCAGAAACCCCAACCCCAAGGTCAGGAACCCCAAGGAAATTTTCCTAGGTGCGCACCAGGCCTGCTGTACAACCTCTAGGAAGCCCGGGATTTTTAGCTAGAAACTCTCGAAGCGAAAATGCCTGTGCGGGCGAGGAGTGCGCTCAGTTGTGAGGAGCAGCGGGCAATGATCCGAGGTGGCGGAGGAGAGCGACAACAGGGAGCAAGAAGGGAAGAGCAGTTCCTAGCTCGAAGTAGCGAAAGCCCGGTCCAGACGAACTAGAGTCGGGTTAGCTTGCTCATTGCTCCAAGTAAAACGATGTCCTGAGAGGTGTATCTCCCGGAGGCGATAGTCGTCTAAAGTAGCACGGAAACAAACTCATGAGTTTCCGGTTGAGGTTGAGGTTGTTCTTGTCGGAGGCCTTGTAGATTAAATTGAAATCGCCGAGGATGAGCCAAGGGCCGGAGTAATGGCAGGCGATTCCTCGCACCTTGTGGAGGAAAGCCTCTTTGTCAGACTGGGTTAGCGGCCCATAAACGTTTGAGATGGTCCAGGAGCGCTGATCGTCCATTGAGGTGACCCGAGCGGAAATGGAGTAATGTCGAATTTGGATGTCTGAAAGTTGGAATAGGGAGTCGTCCCAAAAGAGGAGCAAGCCTCCCCTGGTGCCTGAGGCAGGAAGCTAAAGGAAATCTCGCAACCTGAAACCGCACACCTCGAGTAGGAGCTGGTCAAAGGGGCTAGACAGCTTGGACTCTTCAATTGCCAAGATTGCTAGTTTGTGGGAGCGGACTAGTGAAGCGACGACATCCCACTTTTGCTGCAGAGTTGAGGCCACGAACATTCCAGGTGATTATCCTCATGAAGAAAACTCGGGAGACACACGAAGGGGGAGGCTGGTAGCCGAAGGGGGGAAAAAGCCCCCTAAAGGGAGAGGACCCCAACCAGGAGCCAGACACGGGACGCAACAACGGGAAGGACGACCTAGACCCATGCAGGGGAAGGTTAGCCCAGGCCGAACCGCCTAATGCGCTTGGAGCCGCTCTCAGGTTGGGGACACCAAACTCCAGCTTATCCTGGCATCTGAAATCATTCGACTCATGGATGTGGCCGCCGAATCACGGCCGTTCTCGTCCAACGAAATTATCATGAGACATCAACTCAAGGCAAGGATCCTAGGTCTGAGTGTCATTGAAAAGATCAAATGGAGGAAGCGCTCGCGGCTCAACTGGCTCAAGTTCGGCTATGCTAACACCAAGTACTTCCACCTACGGGCTAATGGCAGACGTCGAAGAAACTTCATCCATTCCCTTCAAAACTCTTCTGGCATGCACACTGAGTTCCAGGATAAGGCAAACGTGCTGCTCAATCACTTCAACTCCATTTTCGGTGAAGAATCCTTGTCAAATCCCCCCGTCGCTGCTAGGTCTTTTAACTGGGATTTCCTTGGGCTTCCTGTGGTTGACCTTTCCTCCCTAGAAGAGCCGTTAACCTTGGAGGAGCTTAAGCTTGTGCTCTTCTCCCTCCCAAACGACAAGGCTCCTGGCCCGGACAGCTTCACCTGAGATTTCTTTAAAGCTTGTTGGAGTTTCATCTCAGAAGACCTGTTTGCACCCCTACAATGCCTCTTCAATCTGAATGGGCCCGGACTGTGGAGGCTTTAAACAATGCTCATTTAATCCTGTTGCCAAAGAAAGAAAGCCCGCTCGCCGCCTCTGATTACCGCCCCATCAACCTCATCCACAGTGCGGAAAAACTTTTCACCAAAATCCTGTCCTCCCGCCTAGCCCCTTTCATGGAAGAACTAACCTCACCTAGCCAAAGTGCTTTCATCAAGATGTGCTCACGGTTTTGCATGCCTACATCACAACCAAAATGAATCATCATGAAAACTTGCATTTATTTAATGCCTAAGGACATGTATATATAATGCTACATATACAAACAGCTGTTATCTACATCTAAGTTGCTATATTGTTCATCTCTTATAGACCCTTTTTTTTTTTTACAAAAAGGTGGAGCACTCTGATTTCCGTTGCTTTATTCATCAACGGAAACAAAGTAGCATCATTTTACATCAAAGTTTTTCCAACATCTGCTGCTAGCATCATTAAGGAAGAAATACCTCCAGGGCCTTATAAGTAAAATTAAGTCTCATCGGATTGCCATAACACCTCGCAACATCAATAAAAGTCTTCTTAGGATATCACCAGCCCCTTTAAACTCCCACATAATCGTCTTGAATTCTACATTTTTTCGTCTTTTTTTTTTCATGTACCACCATCTTGATCAGACGTATTTTGTTTCGTTAGACAACAATTTTATAGGCAACTCATGCGTACGATTGGTGTCGTTAGACACATTGAGCACACTCGCATTCATATATATCATCTTTTCTCTTATGCGACAGAAACTAGCTTACATACGAACGGTATGAAACATTGCACATGTTCTAAACATATTTGCATAATTTGCATGCATGACAAAGTGATCACAAGAGTTCTCGGCCACCGATGGATGGGTCTCATTAAAAAAAAATGGGGCCGACTCAAACGATGACATGCAGGATATCGATGGACTAGGTAGAGGCCGGGCATGTGAGCAAGGGATGGTTGGGCATGTGCTCCTCGGATTCGTGCCGTGCATGCATGCCTGCATGTGTATAGCTTCAATTCTTCCTTCCATCAACATCTACATCTTCCCTCTGCAGGTACGCACGCACGCAGCGATGATCGATCGATGCAGCTAGTAATTATATTGCGAGCGGCCTCGTCCATGATCTTGTGCATGCGCGCGTCCGTTGTTCAAGGTAAGCTCACACGTTGCTTGCCCTTGATCACCGAGCGCTAGTGCAACTTAATTTCTTAGTTTCTCTCTTCGCCATTCCCATCTCCCTATGTCCATGTGTTAACACTTAATTTATGATCAATGACACGTGAATGGTTGACGGAGGCGTCAAGTAGGCAGGTGGTCGGTCTTGAACCATGGTTACAGCGCTTGCGTTACAGTTATGCTTCGATGTGTGTACATTAGTTGTTCATTTATGTATTTTTTCTTTTACTTGAATCAAATTGGCAATGCTCTCGCCCATTGGTAAAAAAAAAAAAAACCTTAAAACCTTTTTCCTCTTTATTCTATTTTCATCCTAAGTTATAAAAAATTGTGCCAAAGTTTTGTAATCCCTCCGGTTTCATAATACATATCGTTTTAAGTTTGTCCTAAGTCAAAGTTTTAAAACTTTATATATAAATTTTTTAAAATACTATTTAAATTGTGTACATAAAAAACATACATATATATTCATATTAAGAAATAATTCGCGATATCGTATTTTTACGGATTATGTAAATGCATTTTAATCAACGGTGCAGCTAGTTTGCTTCATCTCTCGGGTAAAATAAGCAAGTTCTAAATATAAAAGTACTCCGTATCTGCAAGTAATTCTCCTGTATATACAAGCGTTCATTTGACTCGGCAAAGTTCCGGTTTGATTAATTTGATTCTTATGAAACCAAACATTCAGCCCCATACGATTACAATACATGCAAAGTAGATCGAGCACACCTGCATGTGCTATCTAGCCAGCTACCTACCTCATGCATGTCATGGCCTCAGGATCGATCTAGCATAGCATAGCACATGTTATTAAGCGCAAGCAATCGTCTCATGTGCCATGGAGTCGCCAAGGTCAAAGTATCTTACAGCATGGGGGGTTATTTCTCAGCTCGCCATGGTCATACGTACGAATATAAATGGGGGAAAAAGACGCGTGAATTAAAAAAATTAAAAGGAAAAAATGGACTAATGCAAACGAGCTCCTCCCATGTATGTACATAATTTGTTCTCTCCTGAGATATCGGAATGGACTGATCAAGGCCGGTGATAAAGAGCTTTTGGAGGTGGGCATTGAGAGCGTATTCAAGGCAGTGAGTGACTTGCAGCAGAAACCAGGAGCTGATGTTTGATTTTGCCGTTGTCCTCACGTGTCTAGCTTGTTTTTTCTTTCACCTGCTTGTTGTATCAGTTGCCCCTTGGGGTTGGAGGTATGGGGTTTTGGTATTTTGTCGTTCTGTTGGTAAAACGATGTAGAGCTTGGTGCTGTGCCATCTTCTCTATGTTGGTTGTTCTGTTGGTAAAACGGCGTAGAGCTTGGTGCTGTGCCACATCCTCTATGTTGGTTGTTTCGTTGGTGGTCTCGAATTACCGGTTATACTTCTGTTGCTTTCGTTTCTAATTAATAGAAATGGAGGTGGGGCGTTGGTCCTTTTTTCAAAAAAAAAAAAAAAAGTACAGACGATGGGCCTCTGTGTGAAGCCCAGGCCTCTGCCTCCAACAGGCCCATCTTCCTAAGCCTTCCTGCTCGCGCGCCCGACCCCGACCCCGACCTCTCCCCACCGGCCACCGCCCTACCGCCGTCGCGCTCGCGCCTGCGCCTCCGGGCTCCGGCCGAGCGGCGGCACCTCTGTGTCTGCGGCATCCCGGAGCGGCGGCTTCTCAATCCCGTCTAGGTGTCGAAGGCTTCACACCCATGGAAGCGTTGGTGCGGAAGGCGCAGCAGCGGCTGAGGAAGGCGCGGGGGGAGATGGACCAGTGGGACGACCTCAACTCCCGCCTCCTCTCCCAGTTCGCCAACGCCGCCGCCATCATCTCTCGCCTCACGGTATCTTCTTCTTCGATTCCCCCTCCATGTCAAGCTATCTGCAGCAACATCACGCAATTTCGTAGCCGTTCAGAGTTCTACCTCTTTGTTCCGCAACACACACTCCTAGGGTTTGGCTTGGCTGCAATGCCAAATTTTAGGGCTTTCTATTTTACTGCTGCAACCTATGCTTGTGATTCCAAGCCTGCAACTGTATTGTCATGTTAGTTTCCCAGCTCTTTGGAGGGGAGGAATTACTTAAGAATATACCACTTTGTGTCATATGGAAAAAAGGTACTCGGTGATGCTAAAAATTACGGCGTCCTCCGATGTGTCCCCAACATCACGGAGGATCTCTTGGGGAAGCAGATGGATAGTCTGGAGCTCATCTTTGTTTCTATGAGGGAGACACTGTAAGCTGCTACCGCTGTTGTTGAAATTGCTTCGAGTTGGTGTGACAACAACACTGCCACAATTTTTCAGGGAGGAGTTCAATGGCATTGCTAAAGCTTTAAATAAGGCTCTGCGGGATACTAATCAGATGGTGAGAGGTGGATCGGCGCTCACTGCAAAACAGATGCAGTTACAAGTTGGAATTTTGCCAACTATTGCAGACTGTCTGGATGGGCTACGGGAACTATGTGACATGCATCAAGCTGAGTAAGAACTAAGAACTGTATGAAATCCTTTCTGTCAACCTAATTTTGTTGTTGTCTGTTTTGGACTGTTTTGATTATTTTACAAGATGCTCATTTTACTGAACTTGATTCCTGATGATTGGATCGATGGGAGCACGTACATTTTTTATAACTAAAAATTTTATCTACGATATGTTATCTGTATATTTGAGATCTCACTTTTGGGCAACAGATCTGCTTACGAGCTGTCTGCCAAATTCATAAGGACTGATGTGAACTATAATAGCATTCTGTTTGTTATTGTCATTCACTAAGATGTTCAATTTATGTTTTGGCACTTCTCATTTGGCACATCTAATGTTTAGTCTGTCCCATAGCAGAGGCTACTTCTTTTCACTGTTGTCCTAATTTGTAAATTTTATTTTCTAGGTATATGCTAAAATCATCAATCATCTCCTCATTGACATGGAAGAGCAGGTAAGTTTAATTCTGCCATTACCTTCTCTTTTTTCCATAAGGAATTAATTGGATCCTATAATCTGCTACTGGATAATCACACCTTGTTTGTTAGAATTTAACATTTCACTCTCTGCATTTTCATGCTGTTCCTTTTTTTGCAGTTCGAGTGACATTGCTGCACTGCGTCAACTTTTGGTAGATCAACCAAACATATCAAAAGATGAAGGTAAGGAATGGAAGAATAGAATCTAAAGTAGGATCTTTGGTAATACTTTCAGTTATACTATTCCAGGTGTCTAATACAGTACTGACTGTTACATTCTGCCTTCTTGATTTTGCAGTGCAATCCATTTTTGATATTATATTTGCAGATGAAATTTGTTAGATTCAGATTTGTCATATCTGCTAGAAGACTTATGCCCTGGACATTTGACACCATTATGGTTTTGATCTAGCTGCCATCCAGACGAGGCCTGGAGCAGGCTGAATTTGAAGTTTAGAACCTTATATTGAAGCATGGTGACGACACTATAAATACACATACATTCCTATCAACAACAGTGGTTGCAATCCAGAGCTTGGGGTGGGGTACTCAGCGCTCACTGGAGGAAAGATGACTTGCAAGCATGAGCCTTGTGTAGTCTTGGCGCAATCTGATGCTCAAAGTTGACATCATACTGCAATCCCTGCAACAACTAGGACATCCTGCTCCAAGACCGCCTTTGCAGGGTCAGCTTCAGGATACGACTTTGCTCTGCAAATCATATGTACTGTTATTTCATTCCCCAGATATTCTCTTTTGTAGCTTCACATGTAATAAGCATGTTTTGAAGATTGGTTGTTTGTTTGACCCATTCATATTGGGCATGTTTGAAGCTACTCTTGTACTGTTGTGAGCATGTAAATAAATGATCTAAAGAACGGATCAGACAGTTGCTATTGCTCCTGGAGTTGTCTCTCATGGCGCACGAGTTTTTCCTTTGTCGGAAAAAAAGCTGAGGGAGTCAGGGAGACATGAAATTTGAAATATCATCTAGTTAAAAAAAAAACAAAGACATGAAAATTTGGCATACTTTGGTGCATGCCTCACGCTGCTACCTTCATCTCTATGCATGTCTATTTAGAAAATTCTGCACTAGATAATCGTTGATCTATCATTCTTTTGCGACAGAGTATTACGGTTGTTTTGTGGTAGTACGGGAATAAAATAGGATGATGGATGAAGCAGAATAGAACAAAAGTTTTGTATGGAACAAAATGATATAGGACGATGACACGAAATCGATTAGAACAAAGGTTGCATGGGTCTCTTCGATCAAAAATGTTAAATTTGAATTGTCGTGTACCATCTCATCTCCTCATTGGTAATCCAGGTGAAAATTTCGTGATGGATCCATGCAAATTTTTGATAATCACAACCGTCCATTCCTTTTTCATTGGACCATTGGACGGCCCAGGCGAGTTTCAAACGATGACAGCGCCGCTCGGCCACGTCCGTCTCCCCCTCCCCGCTCAAATGCTCCATGTCCGTGCCCGGACCGCCGCCGCCGTACTCCGGCCTGCTCGGTGCGCTCCACTGCAGCATCGCCAGAGGCAAAGCCTCCGTCGCCGTCTCCCTCCTGCCCACCCTCTCCCGCGCCGGCCTGCGCCCGCCCTTCCCGCTCCTTTCCTCCCTCGCACGCCTCCTCCTGCTCCACCGCGCCGCGCCGTCGTTCCCCACATTGGCAGGCCGCCTCCTCCTCTACGTCCGCCTCGCCGGCCTCAAGCGTCTCGTCCCCTACTCCACTCAGCTCGCCAACCACCTCCTGTCCTTGCATTTCCTGTGCCGCCGCCCCGCCGATGCCCGCCGCCTGTTTGCCAGAATGCCCCACCCCAACATCTATTCCTACAACGCCATGCTCGCCGGGTACGCGCGCCTCGCCCTAGCCGACCATGCGGCTGAGGTCTTCGCCACCATGCCCCACCGCGACCTCGTCTCCTACAACGCCGCTATGCTCGCTCTAGCGAGAGGTGGCAAAATGCGGGAAGCTGTGGCTCTGTACTTCGAGCTCCGGAACTCGTCGCCTTCCCTTGGATACGGCCATCACACCTTCTCGGCGCTCCTTGCGGCCTGCGAGGAGCTCATGAATAGAGAGCTTGCTAGACAGCTCCATTCCCATTTGGCTCTTCTTGGCTTCCTGTCTGATGTTGGCATTGTCAGTTCCCTTGTTAACGTGTACAGGAAATGTGGTTGCATTGGCGATGCAGAGAAGCTGTTTGATGAGACCCCTGTGAAAAATGTTCAGATGTGGACGACAATAGTTTGTGGCTATGCTGGGGACGGCCAGTTGGCCTCTGCTCGACGATTCTTTGATCAGATGCCAGAAAGGAATGTCCTTTCATGGAATGCTCTCATGGAGGGATATGTTCACCATGGGAAGCCAGTAGAAGCACTGAATGTTTTTCATCTTTTAATCAAGGAGGGTGTGCCCCCAGATCAGTTCACCTTCAGTAGTTGTTTGTACGCTTGTGCAGCTATTGGTTCAGTGAAACTTGGGCAGCAGATCCATGGCAGGTTGCTAACAACTGGTTTCGTTACAAATACAGCGCTCGTCAGCTCACTCATCGATATGTACTCAAAATGTGGCTATTTGGTTGGTGCTAGACAGGTATTCAGCCTTGCAGGTCATGAAAGAAGGGATATTGTGCTGTGGAACGCAATGTTGTCTGCTCTATGCCATCATGGGCATGGACAGGAGGCAATAAGATTGTTTGTTCAGATGATTCGGGAGAAACAGAAGCCTGATGTACACACTTTCTTGCCTGTTTTGACAGCTTGCTGCCATTGTGGCCTAGTTGATGAAGGTATGGATTTTTTTAAGTTGATGACAGAGCGATACCGGATTGTTCCAGGAGAAGACCACTACATGTGTATGTTTGATCTGGTTAGCCACTCATCATCGCATGATAAAGCGGCTGAATGGATCAGAAGTTCGGCATTTGTTTCCAGCGAACAGTTTTGGGAAACTCTGGTTAGAAACTGCATAATACATGGGAGCACAGAGCTGGTGAGTAAGGTAGAGGAGCACCTGGAAAAATTGTACAGTCCAGAGTAAATGAATGGTTGCTCTTTAAAGTTTGTTTTGTGGTCGTCTATCCCTTGTTGAAGAATGCTTATTGCAGACAGGGACTTCTTGCATAGGAGCCATTCATTTGAGAAAGCAGAGATAGGACACGAACAAGAGCTTGCCTTCACGGGTGCATGACAAGCAGTTGCATCAGATTTCAGAAAATAATGGCAATGTAGAAGCTGTTGGACACCAGATCTCTACTAGGGTGAGGTGCAATGGGAGAAAATGAAACCAATTTTGTCATTCGGAATATTCCTGAGTGAATAATGAGTTGAGGCTTGGGAGTTGGGATGCCAATTGATAGTAGCAAATAGGTGAAATATTCACAGCGAACTCGCTCTGGCATGGCACGCATGGCAGTGACAGCCTGACAGGAAACAGGACATTTACAATTTTTGAACTAATTTTCTAAAGAACGACTTGTGCGTTTCAGATGTTTTTAACCAAATTTCATTATTCGTGTCGTACTCCAATTTCAGAAATGCTCAACAGATATCTAATTACAGCAATACAAATCTAATTTAGGTTAGATTGTAGCTTTTTTTCCCCGCGTGGCTGGTGAAACAAATAACCAGAATATCTCCAAGTTAGCGTATATAAACTTTTGAGGCTGCTGCATAAATATTTTTATGTTGTCTGTGACTGTTTGCAAACATCTCAACACCTCACAAAATCAATGAAATGTATGGGCTCGTGTCTCTCTTTTTCCAAGGTTACAGCCTTATTCATTTCATATATGCATGATACATCCTCCTTTATCCATCGATTTTTTTTGGCTGGAGCCCAGAGCACGATTCTGGAAAGCGCAAACGCCACCGTGCTTTACTCTGTACATCACATATCTGATAATCTGAATGTGGGAGGCAAATTTTATACAAAAAGTTCTAACTTTGCATGTGAGCAACATTGCATTATCTTTTTTCCGAACAGTAGTACATTGCATTATCTGATTGCACGTTGCATCGGTGCAAATTACAGCAGACCATGAAAGAATTTGATTGGACGGCATGTCATAAAGCTATTGATAATGCTCAACCCACAGTGGCACCGAATATATAAGAGTTCCCAGCACAAAAGAGAGCAGAAAGGTTGCTGCAGCATAAATGAAGGCCCTAGCGATCTGCCCGCTTCTTCTCATGGTGTAAACTTCAGCAGCAAAAGTAGATACCGTGCTCAGGCAACCGAGGAAGCCAAATTCTATTCCATTAAGAACAGTTGTCGATCGCTTTGTATTTACCTGCGAGAAAATCAAACCAATGAGACCAACAGATGATAAGAAGCAACCAGCAACTGCTCAAGATGAAAAAGAATTGTGTGAACAAATGTTTCCTCATACCGCTTTGGCAGTCACAGCAAGTGCTGCCATGATGACTGCGGCAAGAACATTGGCTATGAGTGTACCAACAGGGAGCCATTTGAGGGATCTCTGTTTGCCAATCCCTAAGCCGTTGAGCCTTGCCAAGTACCAGCGTAACCAAACACCTGGAGGAGCGACAGAGCACCCCAACCAGAGAACAGCGCCATCAGCAAGTCTATGCACCTTGAGTGTGGCCAGTGCAATGCTCAGAACCCATAAGAAAGATAGCAAGATCATCATTGTTGACATTAACACGGAATGTTTAGTCACTGTGTCCACCCTCAAGTGATCCCAGTCATATTTGCTTCCTATTGTACTCTTCCCCTTGATGCATTTCAGCATCCAATCTCGTAGGCGCTCGCCCGTTTCGGCACCCACAGCAATGGACTCATTGACAAGGAACATTCCTGAGTAGGTGAAGTGTTGGTAGGCATCAAAATAATGTTTCCTTTTTGTTTTTTGTTTAATCATAACTAATTTAGGGCTAATAGCACTTTGTACAGAAATAGTGATTGAAGGTACCTAGTATTATCCCAGCTACAGCATATACCCAGTGGCCTTTTGAAGACAAGCTAACCATTTTCTGGTTCCACCCACTAAAGGTGGTCAGGCTTCCCATGTATCCTGTTGTGATCCCAACAATAAGATGATCAGATATGTGCCGTATGTCAGCCTTGAAGATGATCCCGAACCAACCCATCAGAAAAGATCCTAGCTGGTGGATGCAATTCAACCATTAAAATGTGTTAGTGCACTACAAATCTCATTTGGTTACTTTAGAAAACATTTTTGTGTATTTGAGCATGCATAGAATAGAGCACACCATGTTAGATGGAAGATCAAGGTATAATGGGCTTTGGTCTGAGGTGAGTGCCAGGCAGCCTGGGCCAAACAGCTTTTGGAGCCCATATCTTGTAAATACCTGATTTACATATCAAAAAACAACAATCATTCTATTGAATCATACAATTTAGGCAGTGATCTTTTAATTACTCATGCCAAATCTTTTAATCTAAAGAACGAAACATCAAAACTTGATAGACATCTAAGCAGTATCTGCATGAGCTATAAAATGTCAAGTAAATTCCCTGAATTTTACTAATTTAAGCCCTCAGGAGTCAGGAGTAATAGCATGAAGCAGAAAGATATACTACCTTGCTACATTTCTTTAGACCAACACATATTATTTAGTACTCTCTCCGTTTCGCAATGTTTGTCCACTCCGCATACCTAGGTGACATGCATGCTAGTTATTCTTTAATGGAATTGCATCGTTCTTGCTCCCATCACATAGATCTAGTATTGATCTATCTAATAAGAACAAGAACGAAACACTTGTATAAAAGAATGATTAGCATGCATGTCTCCTGAGTATGCGGAGTGGACAAACATTGCGAATCGGAGGTAGTAGTTCCTATGTAAAAAACTGCAGACAAGGTGCAGGAAGTTACCCCAAAAAATCCAAAGACAGCTAGATGGATCAGGTAAGAAGCATAATCAAGCCGCCAAGGAAGCTTGTATGGTTCAACCTGCGGGCAAGCAGAGGCATGCTTAAATCAGCAGCTATAGCAAAAAGGTCACCTATTCACAACACATAGCCAGAGTAATGACTGGTCTGAGCATCACAAGTGACCACTCAATTCAACCTTACTTTCTTACCTTGATAGATGAACATGTTGGGACATCAGCAATATTATCTTTTGGCTCCACTGAAGATATCGGTGCTGTCTTATTTGTACCATAAGAGTTGCTGCTGTCGATTTGCATCATCATATTATATGGGAGAGGGCCAATCTTATGACGCTCCAAGGTATTTCCCGTGTCCTCATCGTCATTACCTTCTAATGCTATCACTCGGTCACCACTGTCAATGACCTGAGCAAGAATTGAGCTATCAACGTCACCAAGCAATTGGTCTGCCGATTGAAGGGAATGCCTCATTGAGTTCAGTATCGAGTCCCCCATCTCGTGGGAGAGACTGATGGATCCCCTTGAACCATGCCTGCTGCTTCGTCTACTTAGCACCGAGCTGGACCTAGCACCCAAATGATGACCTGTGGAATCCATGGATGCGCTTCTTGCATAACCCAGGCTATTCCCCTCAGAAATATTGCTCCTAGCTGAAGGGTCATTCATGGCCTTGCAAGGTTGAATTTACGGCTACAAAGAGAAAAGACAGCCCTACCAGGAAAAAAAGACCATTTTTTCTCATCAGTCACAACCTTCCATGGCATATAAATTTAGGAATTACAGGAAGCAAACAATGAATACGACAAAGACAGATTTTGGGTACATTTGTAGGTTGTAGCTGGACCAATCACATGACAGCATGCAATTATACAAGGGTGTGGATAATCTTTTTAAAAAAATTTATACATACCTTTCTCTAGTCGATCTCAATAAGTGGCGTGCTACGAAAACTCTTATCTTCCTCCTGTATCAAAGTCTTGCTTCCGTTATTATCAGTTTGTCCGCAAGCCGTAAAACAAAACCTCAATAAATTCATAGCATGTCAGCAGCGTCCTCCCCAAGTCCAGAATGTTCCCATGAACTCGAGAGTTTAAGAAAGGCACAGAATACAGAAAGAACTTGCATAAACTTTTCCAGGCAGAAACAGAAGGGCACTGGTAAGCAGAAACAGAAGGGCACTGGTAAGTGGTAACACAAGGTTGAACACCAGTAGAAACATCAAGAAGCGAAGACACGATCAGCTACTTGGTCAGGGTCAGAATCCAAAAGAAACCAGAGTTATATAGAAGAGCTAATCAGTGGAATATGTAGAGACAAGAACAGCTCGTAGAGAAGCAGGTGGCATCTGCTGATTAGACTGCTACTCAGTAAAGAAACGTTTTTTGAGAAGAAAAGCTCGTGAAAGGTGCTGGCTTTGACATGTCGACACTAAACTAATACTAACCTGCCTAATCTCCGGTGTCTTTAGCGACGAAAGTAATCAGGTCAAGAAAGGAGGGAGATCAGCAGGGCCCCACGCACACGGCTGCCTACGCCTTGATCTTTTACTAACTTTGATAACTGGATGCATGAATGCCTCCGTCCTCTAAAGTCATCGCGGATCATTCAAAAATCTACGCCTACCCTATGATTTCTGTAGAATTCATCTGAAGGATGTCTGCGAATATGAGAGAAGAAAGCGAGGGGAGGACAAGAGCAGTAGCAAGAACCTGGATGAATTGAAGCTGAGGGTGGCGGGCGGCGGCGGGTGGTCGGCGGTGAGACGAGCTGGTTCCTTCCCCCACCCCCATCTTATAGAGGGCCGTGACGGAAGAGGAGGAGGGGCAGCGGCGGGTTGACCGACGACGGGGGAGGAGGTGCTGGAGGGGGGCGACGGCGACGCTAACCGCTAGGTCATGGCCGCGGCTGACGCAATGTACTTGCAGTTGCAGGCTTGCAGCCCGTGGTCATGAGTTGCGGCTCGGAGTCGGAGATGGGTCACGGAATCCGGAGGAGGAAGACACAGACATCGCTGTCACGAAAAAAAATTCTCTGGGGGACGGCTGCAAACCACCCCTTGTGAGGCCCTGTGTGGATGGACGTCACAATCTTAAAGCAACGCAGCCTCGACTCCCCAGACTCCCTCTTCCACGAGCGACTCACTCCCCATCTGCGCTTCTCTCTCACCCCCCGCGATCTTCCCGCCGGCGAGCAACGCCAACTCCCTTTCCAACCCCTCCGCCTGGACTCCAGGGCTCCGGTGCCCCTCTCTCTCTTCCCCAGCCCCGATCTGCCGACGGGGGACGACTGCGGCGGCGACCGGCTCGACGGTGGACGGCAGCGGCGAGCGACCGGCTCGACGGGGGACGGCCGCGGCGGAGGGGGGTCGCGAGCCCGTGTAGGGAAGAGGAAATCACTGAGAGGAATGACGTATCGGGGAAATTCTATAGGAACCACCTCCGCGCTTTGAGATCGGTGGGCGGGGACACGTGTCAACCATCAGGCAAGGGCCTCACAGGGTGCGGTTTACAGCCGGGTTCCAGAGAATTTTTTTCCCGTCAACATCGCCGAACAAACCGTTAACCCACCGCGCCGAGAAGGGGGAAAGGAAAACCCTCGCCTCCGGCCACCACCGGAGCGGCCGGCGATGGCGGCGCCGGAATGCGGGGAAAGCGGCGGCTACTGCGACCTCCGCGACGTGCGGGTCGTGCTGGACCCTGGGATGGCCTGGGTCGGCCGGGAAGGAGGAGGCCTCGCCGTCTGTTTTTGGCTCTACCTCTCTGGCTCCGCGCGGCCTTCCTCCGTGATCCTTCACCAGGTTGGCTTCGCCCGCCTCTTTCCACCTCTACATGATTCTAGCACGGTTGCAATAGGAATTTCGTGTGTGGTTGGAGGGGGAGGAGGGTAGCTGCAACAGTGTTCTCCATTTCTTCGTAGTGTCTTCTCTCTTGTCTGTTGTAATGTGTGCTTCTTGTGCTGTCGATTGATAGTGCAATTCTTAGGTCGTTAGTGCAGTTATATTCTGCAAATTTATCTGTCCATGATACATGTCCTACGCTCTTCCATTCTGCAGTCCTGCACACTGAGCATGCAATAATCTTGATAAGGAGAAGCATAATTACGAATGCTTGATCCGTAATGTGTTACATCATGTGTTACTGGAAGAAAGTTTTAATTTTTTAATCTGTCTTGGGAAAAAAAAGTTCAGTGGGTAAAGAGAAGGCTGAAAACTACATTTCCTCATAAAGTTATCAGAATTTAGATTGAACTGTTTGATTGTCTCAATTGTGCAGATAGCCACAGGAGATGACAATAGGTCGCCATTTCTTACTCTAAGTGGAGAAAGCAAGTTGCTGCTCTTCCCATTGCTGAGGTTGCACAGAGATGCCCTTAGTCTTTCAAGTTCCTATCAATGGATTGATGGATTTGATGCAAACGAATGCCCCCTTGAGAAATGGATCCACGTTAGATGTGAGGTATGCTGCAAACATGAATGGTAAAATATGCACTTGTCCCTTGTCGAATATCCTTGCATTGGTTAGTCTGTAGAATTAGTCTGCACTTCTATTTTTTGAGCTGAGCCTGCACTTCTATTTCCTTGTTGGCCCCTTGTGTTTTCAGTAAGGTGTTTTACCCAGCATGTGTTGGTCACTTTGTTCTTGAAGGATCCAAATGAGTCAATGACATTATTTTTTTTGTTGAAAAAGATTTGTTTATTTAAAATTAGTTTGGTGAAAGTGTGTGCCTGTGTCAGGTTACTGAAAGTATTATATGTCTTCACATTGATGGCAACCTAGTTTCTGAGGCTCATCTACGCTCACTATCCAACGAGCCAGACAACCAGGATGATGGAAACCAAATCATCTTAGTTGGGGGTGGTGACAAGCTCGAAGGTTATGTCTATAATATCCAGGTGTTGTCTATACCAGCGGCCACACAAGAGCTATATGAAAAGGTGATATGGCTTAGCTAATAGCATATCCTTCTCTTTTCCCCCTTCAAAGGTGCATACTTTTTTATATTTTCTCATTGAATTGCAGAACCCACCATTTAAGCTATCTATTGATTACTCATGCTGTGATGGAATCGAGGAGGGTGACGATGGCATTTGGAGCATTGTGGGCGGGAAGGTAAACCAGAACACCAGAAGCTATCTCCTGGAGAAATTTACTTATTGCGTTTTCATTTTGACTATATTAGTGCAGAGCAAGGAAATTCTCTTGCTTTTCAAGTATAACCTGTAAAAATGTGATAAATTGAGAATTGCAGTGGAGTTGGAAGATAATATTGGGTTATGTTTGATTCTGTATGACAGATCAAATCACCTATCAAAATAACCCTGGGCTATTGTCCTAACCATTGAAATTAATTGATGCAGGCGTCTTGTCGGAGGAATTTCATTCTGGAAGTAGTATTAGTAGACGCTTTTGGTGAATACGTGAACAAGGATGTGCAGGTTACATTTTGTATTTTTAAAATTTAGTTGGTGTTTTACTCTATTTCTTTTGTTAGCATAGCAAAACCTTTTTTCATTTTCTAGGTTGTTGCTGCACTTGTCTATGCTGACAATGGAGCAATGGTCGAAAAATCAAGGGATGATTCAGAACCTCCCCTATTAATTACGTGTGAAGGACTTGAATATTCAGCTAAAAGCAGGCCTCTACCAATTATTCGCGGACGTGCACTGTTTAAGCTCAAGATATCTCAGGTGGGTTTCTCCCCGTATGCTAAATCTCTAGTACTGCATGGGCGTGCTTTAATTTGTATGTGACAAAACAAAGCATTAGCTGTCTGCTTACCCTTAGATATATGGAGTGTACATTTCCAACCACCCCTTAATGTTTAACTGTGTAGCAATTAGTGGCACTATTGTGGAATAGACGTTTTTGCAACAGTGCATCAGTTTTAGGGCTGGATTGGGTTGCCACAGCTGCTGTAGTGTGTGGTTTCTAGCGCCTGCTTGTGTTCAAGGACGTTTTAGGTTTCCATGTTAGTTGGATGCTTTCCAAAAGTGTTTTTTTTTCACGCTCTTTTTTCCAGCAGCAATGGACACATGGAAGATTATTAACCCTGCCATGGGCCTTCTATGTCGCTCCATCTTCCAATGGGTGAAGTCATTATATAGGCACTTCTGTGAAGTCCTGAAACAGTGAAACTTGCCCCTGTATCAAAAAATGTTGAAGTGCAAATTGACCAATGAGGAATTAATAAAATTATACCTCATTATTTTTGTTGGATAATGAAGATTAGTTTATGAAATTAGCTGGTGGTAATTGACTAAGTTAAGGCTACGCACTGATGCATGGGTGAATGGACAGTTAACAGGTAGCTAGAGGTTGCTAGTGGTTTGGCCATGGAAATAAGTATGGAATGCTGTATGTCATATTTGGCATGATAACTGTGCATGCTTATTACTTTTGTGAACTTGGGAGTTGAGTTGAAGGTGCACTTTAAAATTTTGGAAATCTCTCTTAAAAAAGATTGGGAACTTGAGTATGGAATATTTATCTATCAAAGAAATCTCAGATGTCTCTATAAAATCAGCCATTACGGCCCTTTATATCCTTGGAGTCGGACATACTTGCAGAAGCTTTTGCATGTACTAAGTGATGATCTCTACGCCACTACATTTGTCATAGTGTGTTATCCCAACACCATGTCTATTCTGAATGAACTTATATTTACAATTCATGTTATGTTATTATTACTTGGTTGATCATTGTCTATGACATTTCATCTGATTGTTCCAGCTCTCTTCTAAATGCGACAATAAGCTGTTCCGTATTTATTTCTCCACACTTCACGCTCAAATATATCCTTTTCTGGAGGCATCTTCAAAACCAATTCGTTGTATATCTCGAAACCGCCCCAGCCGTCCAGTGGTTTTTGGAAAAAGAGCAGGTTGTGCAATAATGGATGAAATTCACTTGCTCAATAATGGCGGGTTTGGTTTTGATGGCAAAGCAAATGGTTGCCTGCAGTATCATGACCAAAGCTCAGTGGTGTGTTTGCATCCGACCAAGATTTCCAAGGTACAAGTTGATGGGATGGATACACACAAAATGGTATCCCAGGTAATAAATCTGCTAAATTGCATCGCTTCTCAAGATATGTTTAATTTTTTAACTGTTTTTTAGGCCTTTTTCTCTCCAAAAGTGGCTAAATTTTGCAGTGACTGTTGTTCCGATACAGAATAAGCAGGCCAAAAAGATGGTGGTACGTATAGAAGCAAATAATGCCTTAGGGACTGACTCTGCAACATCTGACTCCGACAGCATTGATGCAAGAAGTTCCTGGAGTGAGTCAGATAGAGATGAAGCTGAAACTTTTTCGGACACTGTGATTTTCAGATATTGTCTAGAAGACACATATGAGAGATTAGCATTTCTTAAAGATACAGCTGCTTCTGTCGATGAAGATGACTTGGCAAAACTTGCAAATCAAGTCTCTCTGTATAGTGGATGCTCCCATCACAGGTAACTCTTAGATCTCGTATTTTCTAAGAAGGTTCTTTTCTCTTATCAGTAACATTGATTTGCATTTCCCCACTACCCTTTCAAGAAACCAAATATTAATGTCGAAGCAATTGCTCCAAGTGGGTGCTGACACATGGAGCATAATCTCGAAAAACAAGGAACGTGCTCTTTGGTCATCTGCAGTTCCTGAAATCATAACAAAATTTATGGATATTGCCCATTCTACAAATAGACGATTGTCAGAGCAGGTAGAACCATTTACTTCTTAATATGTAAGCTCTCAATTGCTCACACGCTACTACAAGATATATATGTTGCATATTAATTATGCACTGCTTCAGGATTTGGAGGTTTTAAGAGGAATCGCTGGCTGTGGTGATGATCTTGGAAGGGATGAATTTGATAGGCTATGGCATTGGTTATACCCAGTGGCTGCTTCTCTCTCAAAAGACAAAATTAACAAGCTATGGGATTGCACAGCACCTAGATGGATAGGGGGACTGATTACAATAGATGAAGCCAATAACGCACTAAGAGGTTCCAGGGAACTGCTTAAGAAGCCGGGAACGTTCGTTCTTAGATTCCCTACCACCCGAAGCTGGCCACACCCAGATGCTGGAAGCCTGGTTGTCACCTATGTTGGCCCTGATAACTCAATTCATCATAGACTTCTCTCTTTTGATACCAGGTGTGCTTGTATTTTTATCCTCATTCCGTGACGTTATATTCTGTACTCATGTTCGTCTTACCATGAAGTTGCTGAATGCCATTCTTGTTTACTGGATACAGTGATGTTAGGGCTGGGAATCTACAAGATTTGCTGCTGCAGGAGCCTGAATTGTCCCAGTTGGGCAGGCAAGCACACCGTACTTCTTTCACCTAAGCCTTTCTGAATTGTTAAAGATTTTACTCATTCCAATTCAAACTGAGTGCAGCGTCGATCGCCTACCATCAACTGCTATGCAGAGCTGAAGAAAAATAGTGGTTGATTCAGTCTCGCGGAAGCTACGCAGCGGAATGAAGCATTTTTCAGCCAAAGAAAGAAGAGGATGCATGGCATGCCTTCCCAGTTGCCTGTGTAACCCTGTACAAATTTGTAAATGATGTTCTTTATCTTAAAGTGATGACGATACTAGTGAGATTTATTAGTAGCTTGATTAACACTGGTGAGATCATGCATTCGCCTCAAGCAGTCATGATGTTTCTATAATTGCTTTTGGGCCGCACATTGCCGATTGCGCTATTGGGCCGCTACCGTCAAAGCTCACAAAGCGCGCGGCCCAGCCGCAACTCGGCCACGCCGTCAGAGCCCACAAAGAGCGCAGCCCAGCCGCAACACTGCCACGCCGCCGATCAGCCGTGGCTTCCCCAAGCAAGGCCAAAACCCAGGACGTCGACGACCTCCGAGCAGCGAGGGTTTTACCATTCCGCCCCGCCGCCGATGCCTCACCCTCGACGCGCGCTCCTCTCCTCCCTCCTCCGCCTCCGCGCCTTCTCCTCCGTCGCCTACCACCCGCCTCATCCCCCGCGCCGCCACCAGTTTGTCGCTGACCTCGGCGCCGCCACGAGCCGAAGCGGTAGCGGCTCCGTCCTCGCCGGCGGCGGTAACCCCTTGGACCCGGCGCAGCTCCTCCGCGACGACCCTGTCGCCATCACTGCGTCGCTGTGGGTCTCCTCCTTCCGCGCCGCGCCCGCCGCCGCGCCACCGTCGCTGGCTCCCTTCCTCTCCCGCCTCGAGCTCTGGGTGCTCGCCTACCAGAAGGCCTACGCCGACGAGACCGGCTCCTACTTGCCCCGCTCTTCCATCTCCGCCTCCACGCTCGCCTCCCTCCTAGCGCTCCGCAACGCCGTCCTCGACACCCGCTTCCGCTTCGGCAACCGCCTCACTCCCTTCCTCCCGGCCCCGCGCGCCGGCGCCGCCCCGGACCCCGCTACCCTCTCCAAGCGCAAGCTCCGCGCCCTCCTCACGACCCCGGGGCCAGCGCCGTTCCAGGACCGCGTCGTGCAGGAGCTGCTCCTGCTCCTGCTCGAGCCCGTCTACGAGGCACGGTTCTCACCGAAGTCCTTCGCCTTCCGCCCAGGGCGATCCCCGCACGCTGCTCTACGCACCATTCGCCGCAGCTTCGCACCATACCTCTGGTACATCAAGGGTGACCTCTCTCCTCTCCTACACTCCCCCGATCCTGCGCTTGTGGTTGGCGCGCTCATCCGTGATGTACGTGACAAGAAAGTCGTTGATTTGATCCGCTCGGCGCTGCTCACGCCACTGGTGACTGCAAGGCCAGGCGATGATGATGCTGCAAAGAAGAAGAAGAAGAAGCGAAAATACCAAAAGAAGAATGTTTTGCCAGAGGGGGAACCAAAGCCTGACCCCTACTGGTTGCAGACCTTCTTTGGGTTTGCTCCAGAGGAGGCACAGACCCAGCCTGATTGGGGGCATTGTGGGGTGCTAAGCCCACTGCTTGCCAATGTATGCCTTGATGAGCTTGATAAATGGATGGAGGACAAGATTAAGGAGTTCTACAAGCCGTCCAAATCAGATGTTGTGGGAGGGGATCATGGTGTTGAGCAAGGGAACACATCATGGCCAGAGTTTGTCCCAACAAGCGGGCCAGACAAGACGAGGAAGGTGGACTACATTCGGTATGGTGGTCATTTCTTGATCGGGGTGAGGGGTCCTAGGGCCGACGCGGCAGTGCTCCGGAAGCAGCTCGTTGAATTTTGTGACCAGCGGTTCAGGATCAAGCTTGATAATGAGAGCCTTCCAATAGAGCACATCACTAAAGGGATCATGTTTCTTGATCATGTGCTGTGTCGTCGTGTCGTGTACCCAACCCTCCGCTATACAGCCTCTGGAGGCAAGATCATTAGTGAGAAGGGGGTCGGGACACTGCTCTCAGTGACTGCCAGCTTGAAGCAGTGCATCAAGCAGTTCCGGAAGCTTGAGTTTTTAAAGGGAGACCGTGAACCAGACCCACAGCCGTGCTTTCGGATGTTCCATGCCACACAAGCTCACACAAATTCACAGATGAATAAGCTTTTGTTGACAATGGCAGAGTGGTATCGCTACGCTGATAACCGCAAGAAGGTTGTCAACTTCTGCTCTTACATTATAAGGGGATCCTTGGCAAAGTTATATGCTGCAAAGTATAAGCTGCGGTCAAGGGCAAAGGTCTATAAGATTGCATCAAGGAATCTTAGTCGACCATTGAAGGAAAAGAAAGGACAGTCGCCAGAGTACCACAATTTGCTGAGAATGGGCCTTGTGGACTCAATTGATGGGCTTCAGTATACAAGGATGTCGATGGTTCCTGATCCTGACTACACACCATTACCAAGCGGATGGTGTCCAGACCATGAGAAGATTTTGCTGGAGTATATAAAACTCACAGATCAACAGACATTGGAAGAGCAGAGAAGCTGCATTAGAGATGAGGGACTTATAACACCACAGGACTACATTTCAATGCTTATTTGGAGCTACAAGAAGAACGCAGTTTTGCTACCTTCAAAACAGAGTGATGGCCAAGGACCCGCAGAAGACTTTAATTCAGATACAGATGAATCGAATAATATGAAGCTAGTAGTTTTTGTTTAAAAAAATTATGCTAGCCTACTAGTATATTATGAGCATGGCTACGTGTGGTGGCTAAAGCATGTTGCTCGTGGTGCATTTAAGTGTCTATGTGACATAATAGTTCCTACTCATCATTTCCAGGTTTCGGCAAATATCAGTCAGTCTTTAGTGTCAGCTAAGGGAAATTGAGAGATTAGAGCAGGGATGCTGCTATGAAATTAACAGGCGAACCATGGACTTTAGATTTTTGAAGACTAAGTGCAGTAACCATAAATTTTGTGAATTACTAAAGGATTCTACAGGAGTTTGAAGGCTAAGTACAGCAACCAGGTTTGACCTTTTTCGTCATAAGGTCTTCTGGAATTTAAATTGTTATGCTCTGATTTCCATGGAAAATAAGCTTTGTTTAGTCATTTACCCCCATTTACATTCTACACTACTGGATACCGGTGCTTGTATACCCTTGTTTGTGTTTGCTGTTTCCGCTTCCAGTTTTTTTTAACTGTCCTAGTGCTGTATGAGAACCTGCCTAACATCAATCCCATCATTCCGTTTCAGATCTAAACGGAAGTATAGATCATGACGTGAAACTTGGGTCCCTTTGAGCACATTGAGGTATGCTAATCATTTTAGCTCCACTAGCCTTCTGTTGTGCCAATGGTCAATGGATATGGTAGACATGAAGGCTCTCAACTGTTGTGATGATTTTGTTCCCCACTATAGGCCAATGAGAAACAGTTGAGTCGTGACCCACAGGCTCAATTTTTTTGTAGATGTCCCAACTCTTAACCGTGAGACCTCCTGTCATGTTGTTTCAGTATTGTTTTCGTTAAGGTCTATGAGTCTGGGCCAGGTCTTCAGATATAACACCACAGTGTTGTTTTTGGTTATCATTTGCATGATGTATTCAAGTAAATTCTGAACAGCAATGCAAGGTGGAACTTTGAGCTGTTTCATGTAAGTTAGCTCATAGGTATAGGTGCATTTTTTATGTTTGGGCAAAAAAAGAAAAGAAAAGTTTATGTTTTAACTATTCTATGGTTTGTTTGTAGAAGAAATTTGAGTTTAAACAACTACAGGTAGGTGCCCCCACCCCCCATATTGATTTTCTATAAGGTGCTTAAGGAAAGAAAATGGTAAGTGACAACATATGGATGCTATACCACTTTGATTGCCTAACTATGATTCTGGGTAGAGCTTTCAACACCTGGCGTTGGCAGTCTGCTTGTTTGATCCATCTATTGTCATCACAATCAAGCCACCAGTGATAGATCATCTTAGCTCCCTACAGAATTTGGTATCTGACCAACACCAACTAGGAAATCTTTCTTTTGGTCTGGCACTTTCGCGTGAGAAGGAAGTGTGGTTACTTGTGTGGAAAGATAGATTGCAATCAACTGCTGATATTCCCTGTTGACGAGACTCAGGAGGCTCGCACTGATTGATTAGCCGTCTCAGACTCATCAAAAGAATTTATTTCATATTGTCTCTGGTATAGATGAATGCTTTCATACTTGATAGTTGGTAGAAGGGGGCAAGTAGATGCTGGATGCCTGGATGGATGGAGCTGCTGCAGCATGCGATCGAGCACCAACCACTAGCAGCTGCTCACATTTCACGATAGGCCGGGCCTCTTCTGCTCGATGGAAGTTTCTTTCAACGCCCAAAAGTGGAGCACTTGCCTGTTGCATTTCATGCACAGTGCATAGTTGACTTCTGTGTCTACAGTAGTATGGAGGCAACTGGCCACTGGGCCTTTCCCATTCATTTCGTTACGACGTTAGGTCTGTGTACGAAGATGAGCAACTCCTATAGCTCCTGTAAAATACTGTAGCAGATATAGAGGGGCTGCTGGAGGGAAGGAATCTTTTAGAGGGGAGTGTAATTTCTGAAGGGATTTTAGAGGGATGGATAGAGGGGACGCTAATAGTGTTTTAGAGGGGAAATATAGAGGAGCTGCTGGAGTTGCTCAAGGCGGAGAAGATGGAAGAATTGTTGGAGGAAATTGGAAGGTCGTCGTCGTCACTGGTCGCTAGTGTTGTAGAGTCAAGGAAAATGAAGGGACCATCTCAACTCAGAATAACGCAAACCTGCATCAACGTATCTGTTTCCTTACCCACTCCCAGGCTTTGTTCTTTTCAACGTAGCGTACCGTTGCGTATTACTGTAGCAAATTTTATTATTTTTATATAACCTATATGTTGTCATAATTTGCGACGATTTTTTCGTGACTTTTAGTAGTTGTTCCAAAGATTCTAAAACTATTTTTTAATTATTTTTTATAATCTTTAGATCTTATTTTGAGCGCTCTCAAATTTGCTATAGTAATACGCAAACGCAACGATACGCTGAAAAGAACAAGGCCCCAGTCGATGTGGGGAGGGGGCACTGGTGATGCTGCTTGCGCTCTGCTAGGCGGGGAAAATACAATCAGTGACGCTTAATTTGTGAGCCTTGACATTAATTTAGATGATACACTGGCATACGAATTTCTTCCGCGAGTGGCATTTCAACCCTTTTTCACCCATTTTTCTCATTTCCACGTCATTTCCCCCAATATTGTGGATGGAATGACTCAAGTGTCCCTATCTTCTTCTTCCTTCTTTCTCTTTCACCCCCTTCATCTTCTACTTCGGCCCTGTCACCTCGAGTTCACAACCCCGCCTCACCGAGCAGGCTAGCCACAACGGACGTCGATGTTGTCCAGCTCCAGCTTCTCCTTCCCAGAGATAGATGACGCAAAGATCGCGTAGGATCTGCATACCTGTGGCATCGCCCACCTCGTCTACCTCTGTGCTGAAGACATCGCCAACCCCCAGCACAACCTCCTCCCCTCTCTCTCTCTCCTCTCCTTATTGTTCGTCTCTGTTGGGTATGGCATTTTTGTCTTTTCAACTCCGACATCAAGGATAAAAGGAGGGGGAATAGGCGAAAAGAATAAAAAAATATTGGAAATGTCATACATGGGAGAAAATTGTGTGTCCAATATCACCTGGCAAAAGACCATCTAAATTAACATCACTTTATGTGAGGCTTACAAATTAAAGTTTCTAGTTTTGCGTAGATCATCTCGAGTCGACCATAGGCTATATGAATTATATTTTTCAATAGACTAATAGATTAGCTATACCACCCAGTCATTTACAACACTGTCAACACATAAAAAAGAGCTCGCATGTACTAGTCTGCGTGCGTCTTGAAATAATCTGTTCTAGACCGAGTCTTAAAGCATCTCCAATGGTGTCATGTCAGCTAGCTATAAGAAGTTCATCTCATCTTTTTGCCTATGTGGAGGAGAGAAGAAGAGAAGAGAGATAAAAGCTGGCTGTTAACTAATAGCCAGTCTATAGCGGATTACAAGGTGCATGGCATCTATTACACATGGTCCCATATTAAATTTAGTAGCCAATGCTATAGCTAATCCATTGAAGATATTGTCTACAAACCATCTATAGATGATATAGAGTTTTCTTATAACCAATAGTTAGCTATATATACTATTGAAGATGCCCTTACAGTCAGTAGTTAGTAGGAGCAATTTCTTAAAGCTCGCTGTCGTGGTATTAATTGCTGCATATGCCTTATGCCTTGATGCTACCTGACCAGACATAGGGCTACTGCGTTGCTATAGCATTGGCTACTAAATTATCGGAGGGCATATGCAGCAATTTTATGTGTTGGTCCGAGGGCTATACTGCGTTGCTGTCAAAGAAGGATCGCGTGCGCTACGGGCAGCAGCAACGCCGAGTCGGAGTGGCCAAGAAGCACCGACGTGCGATGCAAAGCCCGATGGTTGGATTGACCGAAAAGTATACGGTAAGAGCTTACACCTCGTTCTCTCATTTACGAAAAGCCCCTCCTACTCTGAAATCGCTCTTCCCAGCAGCCCCTCTCTGAACACCCTTGTTGTTGTTGTTTATATGCCTTTTCGTATTGCCACCATTGTTGTTGATCAGGCACAATGTAGCGTCGTCATTCGTAGCCATGTTCTAATTCATAGTCGCCTTCCCCATCATCACCTCCGTAGCAGCCTTTATCTTGGATTTTGGTTATCGTCATGCTTGGACCTAGCCCCTAGGCCGGCTACCACCATTCTTGTATTCACAAGGGGTCTCTTTAAACAAATTATAAAAATGTGAATTTTAATTTCTTGTAGTAGCACTAGAATGCATTTGTGTTGGCTAGACAACATGGTCACAACACTCTACACCCATGGCAGCAGCCTCATTTTAGAATGAGGTAGGTCATAGTCAGCACTAGACATGTTCATGGGCGGCCCGGCCTAGCCCAAAAAAGCCCGGTCTGACCGGTGCATCGGGCCGGGCTCGTGCCTCGGTCTGAAGCTCGACCGCTGGGCCGAGCCAAGCTTCCAGGCTTCGGGTTGGGTTCGGGCCCGAAGCAGAGGCCCGAAGCATCAGGCCGGCCTAGGCTCGGGCTTGGTTCCGCGGGACCGAGCTTTTTCAAGCCCAGTCCGATCGATGATCAGGCCTAGTCAGCACCAATGGTGGTGATATTGTTCATCGGCACCAATGCCATGGCCCTGGACGGCTGATTAGGGTGTTAGGAAAAGCAAAATAGCAAAGATACTTATCGGAGTGACATATTGACAATTCTTCAGCATTTTTTGTATGCTATTTTGATCGTGTGTATGCCATCTAATTATGAATTTTAAATAGTGTCATTGGCTAAAACCTGTCCACGACAGGTAGCGTAACGAGCCGCATGACATGGCACAGAAGGTGCATAGCAATAACTTCGTATAGCATACATTATACGAAGTTATACGAAGGTTGGGCCCGCATTCTTCAGTCCGAACGCCATCCTTGTATAGCAGTAGCTCGGTAGGATTAGGAAGAAGAGGGGGTTGTTCTGGCGAGGTCGGATGAAGGAAGCTTTTTCATCTTCTTTTTAGATTGGACATGACTAGAGATTAGTAGAGGAGGAATCGATGATGGGGAGGCACGAGGTGCATGAGGTGATGATCGCTTCACCGCATGCGCGCGCTCCCACCATCATCCATCCGGTTCCCGAAGCGCATCGAGCACTCGCTCCCTCCCCTTTCTTTCTTGGTCCAGGACCAGATACTCGAGTCGCTGCTCCTCAACATCTGGAGCACCAGCGGCAGTGTCTCTAGCGACCATTCCTGATTGATTCTTCTTCGACGGATTCACGCAGCGTCTCTGCCATGTGCTGCTTACTCTTGGATCATCGTGTTGCCTTGTCTCCTTCGTCAGGCTCAGCTGCTGCCCTGTGCCATCCATACGCTTGGGGGCTTGCCATTGCCCAACCTGGGCACGACACGTACGCTCTACAGCATTCATATCGCCACGTTTCTCACTGTCTTGCAGGGATCACGCTTGTCCGATATTTTCACACTCGGGCGGTCGGCACTCTCCAAACATGCTGTTGCGACTCGGCATCCACAGGATTCGGCTGAGACCAGCTCCAGCAATGAACATTGGCAACCAAAGTCGTTGCTCACACTCAACGCACATAAGAAATTGAGAATGAGATGCCTAAAAGTCATCCTTGTTCACGTCTATCTTAAGAAACACAAGGGTGTGCATGCTACCATCACCATAAGAAAAAAAATTACAATCAAAATACTAGGGGCCTTTCAAATTAGCTACCAACAAATCAAAAGAAATCCTCCAAATTTCCCTCGGATGAGTGACAGACATGGTAACACCGTCGCCCAGATCAACCAAAGGTTAATTTATTTTTTTTTTCTTGGGAAACAATGGAGTGAGATCAAATTGACAGGAAAAAGAAGAGAGAAAATTGCGCGCCGGAGAAGCGTCACCGGAACCTACCCATGTCGGCGAGCTTCCTGGAGGTGTTGCGCCCGAACGACGCGGCGCTGCCGGCCGAGAGGTGCCGCCGGTGGCTCTCCCCCAGGGAGGACGGATCCGGCAGCTGGCATCGCCGGCGGCCGCCGCCGCCGGAGCTGGGCCGGACGAGCGGGCTCAGGCACACCGCGAACCCCGAGATCCCGTCGCCGCTGGCACCCGACGCCCCCGGCCGGCGCCGGTGCTGCCTGGCGGGCGATGGCGATGGGAACCACCAGCTGCTACTGCTCGGGGATTCCGGCTCCTCGTCGACCGGCAGCGGCAAGGACGCCGTCGGCGCCGCCGCCGCGTCCGGCCTCCGCTTCCGGCGGACTATGGCCGACAGCCACGAGGTCGACCGCCGGGAAGGGTCCTTCTTGCTGTCCACCCGGGCATGGCGCCCGCCGCCGAAGATCGCCGCCAGGAAGGAGCGCCGCCGTGCGGCCTTCTTGCTCTCGTCGCCGTCGGCGGCGCGAGCCGCGGCGGCGGGGCCGACCTGCGGCGTGCGGAAGAAGAGGAGGCTGGGCTGGTGGTGGAGGTGAGACGAGGATGAGGCGTAGGCGCCGGCGTCGGAGCGGCGGCGCGCAGCGTAGGGCGAGACGGAGCGCGGGAAGAAGCCCCCCCTGTGGGCGGCGCGCGGCGGCGGCGAGCTGCCGCAGCTGCTGCAGTCGACGTCGCTGGCGCCGGCCTGGTCGCGCTCGGCGGCGAGCGCGAGGAGGCGGTCGCGGAGGCAGGGCGCGCAGACGCCGACGGCGTTGGCGTAGGGGTGGAGCTTGCAGTTGCACCTCATCACCGCCGCGGCGCGCCGCCCATCACCAGCGGAGGCGGAGGAGGAGCAGGAGGAGACGAACGCGACGGCAGATCGGTAGCAACAAGCAGCAATCAAGCAAGCTTGGATTCTTGGTGAGGTGAGGTGAGGGAGGAGGATTGATTCGGGGAGCGGTTGGTTGGTTGGGTTGGATTCTTGGCTCAAAGCTTGGTTTTTTCTTCGTCTTCCTCTTGTCTCTCGGGGTCGGGGAATGGAATGGAGGGAGGAGTGGTTGGGCGATGCGGTAATGGCAGACGGATTTATTCGGGAGGAAGGACACGGCGGTTGGCTTGGTCAATCTCCGGTTTCAGGCCGGTTATACTCTTCCCTGTTGCAGAAATGCACTCCGATGTTTGAAAACATCCACGTATACTGGAGTACTATTTCTTGCCAAAAAAGAACATTATTTCTATCATATCATTTAAACGCTTTATTGCCAAATTATTTCATGCGTCCTGATAGAGGATTTGAATTTTCATCCTAATCCAAAGCTCCAAACCTAATTAATTGTGTACTGAAAGAGCCATAAGTGCGCATACTAAAAGTTACTATTAGTTTAGATTACGATGGCTTTGGAGGCTAGCTAACGAAGTACCCCTACCGCATTTTCTCCATGGTATCATGCATCCTCCGTCTTCAACTGTGGTATCCATTTTAACGTGCGAAATGGCTTAGGTTTATTTTAGTAAAAAAATTAATTCCTATCACGAAACAGTCTCATAAAACTCTTAATAATAACATAACAAATTGAATCAATTTCGAAAAGCACATCCATTTCTCAAAATTCGGTTTAACATTTAGCTCGGTCATCTTATTCATTTAATTTAACCACGCAAAACACGCTACTATCTGCCTTACTTGCAATACAATCATTTTGAATTTTCTTTTCTAGTAAGTTTCTATACAACTTGTGTGTTCCAGTAAAGAGGAAAAACACAATCCTCGATGCTGTCCATTCCGCTTAAATGTACAGATTGAATGCGTGCAAGTACTCTGTACTTGCTGAGAAGGAAGGAAGCGAGGGGCACCGGTTTTCATCGCTGTCTCGATGCCTGGACGTCCTGCACGGGGCTTGTTTTGTTTGGGGAGTAAATTTGCGTACTGGGCGAGTGCATCTGGCGCGTTATTATCTAGTCCCCATGGAAATGGACTCGGGGTCAAGCCTCCAAGCCGTGCAAATTGCAATTACTCCAGGCGGTGCTGCATGCAGCATGCTGGTACAGGAAGCTGCCAGTTTCCATGGCTGAGATTTTGCCCAGAGATGCAGTTACATAAGCTAGAGCCAAGCCTTCCGACAGCTGCTTGCTGTACGCGACCATCGGAATTCAGAAGCGGATAATCACGGCGGTCTCAAGGAAAATGCTAGTGCTAGCAGTGCCGTTGCATCGAGCTACACTAGACGGGCATGCACCACATCCATATCCGATAAGGCATCATTTTTGGGCCAGCCCAATCCCATGTAACGCCTCGTCTGATTTGACCTGGGCGTACGCAGGGAAGCAAGCAAGGAAGCAGAAGAATAGGGGAGGAAGCAATGGCAGTGCAGCTGCGGGAGCAAGTGGGGTGGGTGAAGGGTTCAAAATGGAGGGGGAGACACGCATGAGCATGAGCATGAGCATGAGCATGAGGCGATGACCGGGAGGGAGACGCCGACAAGATGGATCGCCCCTAGACTGCACGCCGGCAGGCAGCGCAAGCGCAACGCGACATTTCTTGGCAACAGCGACAACGCCGATCCGTTGCATTCCATTCCTCCAGCCCGAGTGGCCTCCTCGTCTCCTTCCCTGGATCGGCATGTGGCGACCACAAGAACACGCAAGCATGCTGACCATGCATGCCCACGGCAATTAGAGGCCATATCATATGATGTATGATATACTATAATATATAAGCAGGCCAGTTTCTCCGAACAACTTTAAGAGCTGTTTTTTTACCCCTTGTATCGAAACCACTTGTCATCGCTCTTAGAAATACATCAAACGAAACAGACCAAACTGTCCAAACTAAACTCGACAACCTCTCGAATTCAAGTTATAATCAAATAGTAAGCTCTCAAGTCCAGCTCACTATTCATCTTTCCGCGTAGCATGGATAAAAATAGCAGAGGGAACGTCATGACAGGCCATCTCAAATTTACATGCGAATGGAGCTTGCAAAGTGTACAGATATCATGTGTCATGCAGTAATGGACTAATTAGGTCAGTAGCTACCGACCCTCTCCATCTGTTTGTATAAAGTCCAAGACTCCAAGGGGCGGTCTTGGTCTGGGAGATTGTTCACACGTTAACATCACGACCTCGACACGTAACATAACCAATTACTCCCACTACTTGTAGTTTCAATTAATATAGGCCGGAAATTTTGCGTTGCCGCTATGAATTGGCGGCAATATCGGTTTGAACCGTTTGGTGCTACTACTACTGCCACCGCTATGTATGCGGACAGCCGGACCAAACAATGATCCATGGAGAGTCAGGTATTAAAAACTTTTTGCAGCACTGTCAGTAAAGAAATGGACCGGCTCACAGCCTATTTAAAAGCAGCTTATTTCTGACCAGGAGCCCGTAGGATTAACAGGAAACTATTGCTTATGTTTGGCATTTTTATCAGTCATGTTCTTGATACGAGCAAGTAATATGTCCAATCAGATTGAGATTAGCTCAGTATTTTCATCATCTGGACATGATAGACCATTACTAATTAGATTCTGCGTTTTTCTTATGTTCCAGAAGACCTGATTGATGTAGGGAACCAGAGAAGCAATCAACAGGGAAGAAAAATTATTTCTAGAAAGCATGTAATCTGTTAGCACAAATGAAGGTCAGTTCAACACAGCATAATATAGAGTCAAGTTCTCGTTCAAAATAATACAGAGTCAAGTTTACCCAGGTAAGTAGATGACAAAAATTATGCATGATCTGTGTCCTGTTCGACCAATGCAAGCAGAGTAAAAGAACGAGCAATTGTTTTGACCAGAGCTTGTGCAGGCAGCTAGGAACTGACTAAACCGATCCCTCTTTTGGATGGCTCTGCCACATCCATCTTAAAGGTCTCGAGTAGAAAATGCTGCTACCAATAATAAAATGCCAGACGGCAGACGGCCTCTGCGGGTCGAGCTACGCCAAGAATGTTCAAACACAGTACTAGTATTGTTTATCTTAGGCTCGTATCTAATTGCTGTCGCAACCCTCAAATAAAAGCACTATTATAGGAGGGACCAGTTAACCGTTATGGCCTAACTAAATCCTAGTGGTACCAGCCAAAAAAACAAGTCCTGCTCTTCAAGATCGAAAACGCAAGTCAACGCTGTGAACTACATATTTAAACGGCAGCTTGCTTAGACAAAGGGGAAAAAGATCAAAATATAAGCTCTACTGTCTAAACATATAGATACGAGGTAGGGGCTTCAGAATGAACGCATGCATCCTGCAGAATATAAAAAACATTCATATTGTGCGTATAAGTCTATATGGAGTCACGTAAGGCAATTAATTCCTGATCACAATCGACACAAATATATATAATGACTATTCATACTAATAGCTAGGAGTAATAAACAACACAGGTAACTGATCAATCATCTAAGATTTGACAAAGCAAGAGCAGAATAACTGACTGTTAATTCTGCATTTGTCAAATTACAACGAGTTCAGCTAAGAAAGCAAATGTATATTGCATGCACATAGTACGTTACCTTCATCTTGTCCATGACACAGCATCAATCTCATCCCTTGCAGACTTATATAGCTCAAGCCTCTTAAAGCATTGCAGCCTACGCTCCATAAGGGCAGGATCCTCATCAAGGAGTTGTGCGAGCTGCTTAGCCTATACATGGAATTGAATTAATTGATCATTAAGGACTGAAAGGAGGAGAAATGAACATTGTTGAAAACAAAGAAAGTCACTGACATCTTTCCTGCCCACTTGAGTGTAGAAGTAATTAAGCAAGGACCGCTTAGCTTCCCGGACTTGACAGTGAACAACAGCCTTGGGGATAGTATTCTTTAGTGTATCAGATACCATGCCAATGTAAGAAGACACATTAGAAGCAATCCTCCTGAAGTGCGCATCAGCGTAACGATCAACGGAAGGGGTGGAAGGGTTTCCAGCTCCAGTCTTGTCCACTTCCTGTGGAAGCTTGCGAAAGAAATCCACCGTCAAATATGTTGACTCCATATCAACCAACCGTACAGTAGTTTTACGTCCATCCTCACGGAATCTATCTAAGGCCTGATTGCATGCAGCAGCAAGCTCCGCTTGAAGAGTGGGAAATCTTCTCAACTCCTAACCATACAATAATACCATTTCAGTAATTACATAACTGGGGGAAATGATATAAGTGATGATTTGGTACAGACATGCCAAATAACCAACCTTAGTCTCCCCAATTGATTTCCTTACCAGCTCTTTCAAAACATGATGCACCTGTAGTAATGGTAAACGAGGCTTCAGTGAAACAGACATGCCAAAGCAGGTGACCAAAGGAGGAGGATTCTTACAGCATCTACAGAAGCTTCAGCTGGCCCTCTAAAATAACTGAGAGCAGACTCAATCAGTCGTCGGTACCCTTGCTCAGGAGCAATTAGATGAGGTTGATAACCATCAGCTTCTGACACAACTCGTTTAACATTTTGCAAAGACAGAAAGCGGTCGAATGGAAGCTTTCGCAAAGCAGAAGGAAGTTGGTTATCAAAGACCCCATAAATTCGATCGCCACCAGGTCGTCTGCAGATTTTTACATCTATGTTACAGATCACAACAATATACATCGCATGGGTATGGTTAAAAACATAAAGAAATAAAAATAAATGGCATTTACCCTCCATCAAGATGTTCTTTAAATATTTTTTCAAATGCACGACAAAGCTCCAAGACGAGGTACAGCTGAGCCTGCACAAGCACATGAATGATTATCGTTTGTTTCCTTCAAATGTAATTCGGACCAAAGTTCAGTACATTACCCCAGCATCAGAGGCAATAGGTCTACCAATGTGATCCATCTCAGATTCGAGTTCATCAATAGTTTTGTTTATCAAAGATGTTATGCTTGGAATGCGAGCTCTGATGACTGCCTCTAGGTGCTGAGATGTAAAAGGCAATGGATGACCAACGTTGCAAACTTGCAACCAATACAAATGGAAGCACTAGAATAATTTAAGTGAACCTGTGAAAGAAGTTTAGCAAGATATTCTGAACCCATCCTGCTAGCTAAATGGGAATATTCAGGACTAGAAGCAAAGAATTCTTGTTCTTTTCGCCTAGCAATGATCATGTCGACATTCTTGTTGATATCTGCCTGTGAACGGTTAACAATTCCAACCCATGGCTGCTGCAGTCTGTAAGATCTTCCTTCAAGAACCTTAGTGAGAAGAATGAAGAGGAATTAGGAATTCCATGCCCAAAATGCACATAGAACAACTGGTTAAACAGAAACATACATCAAGTGCATTTGTTCCTTTGTCCATCAAATCAAGCTTTGTCAACACACCAAAGGTCCTTTCACCTGAACACATTTAAATAAGCCCCTCAAGCAAAAAATGTGCTAGGTGAACAAAAGGATATAATTGCATTAGTACAAGCAACATGTTAATATGATATAATGTTAGAATATGATAATGAATAATCTAAGACATAGGAGTGAATCTACAAGCCTCACATTGATCACCAAAATACTCTTTCAATTATTGCACTTTAAACTTATGCCCCCTCACTTTATCAAAAAAACATATATGTTCCCTAAAAGCTCCACCTTGTCATTTGACTTAATATAGAGGCTAAGATTTGTACAACAAAGGAGTAAAAGTTAAGTGCAAATAGATATGAAGGTAACACGTGTTGGTAATGAGGAAAGCTAGCATGTTGTGGCATTTTGTTATTGTACAAACGGTAGGAAACAGAGTAGTCTAAAGTCAATTCGCAATTGAAATTATAATTTATAAATTCCACATACTAGTTTCTATCCTTTTAGGTACTAAACTTTGTGGAATTGTATTACAAAGCTAGGGCACAGTTTTTCTTCAACCTAGGTTAGGGCTCAGCAAAGATAAATCTCACTTCCAACCCAAAACATGCTGAATTATGCATGGGGTTTCTCCCAAAATATTACAGAAATACAAGGGGACAGTATCCCGTTCGAATAGGATACCTCCCCTAGCTCGCGCCTGCCGCCGTGCTCCACCTCCTCCCTCCAGTCCTCCACCCCATCATCCTCCTCCCTCCGCGCCACCGCCAACGCCGGGTTCGAATTTGGGTTAAGGTTGGGGTGGTTGGTGTCCGATAGCCTTAGTAGAGAGAGGCCGAGGCGGAAGCAGACCAACGGTGGGGTGGGGAATGGGGAGGGGGGGACACCGGAGCCGCGGGCTTGGTCAAAGGTGGTCGAGCAGTGACGGCGGGTCGATCGACGCCGGTCCAAACTTAGCATGGACAGGGCCGGCGTGCGGTGGCGGGAGAGAAGGGGCCAGGCAACAGCATCGCCGCTAGTGGTGGTGGAGGCGATGGGGGTGGGGGGGGGAGGAGGAGGCAGAGCGGGGAAGGAGGAGAGTGGGTTGCCGGTGTGGTGGAAGAAAGGGAGCAGCGTGCCCTTGTCGTGACGGGCTCCCGTCCCCTAGTCCGACTCAAAATATTATTATTTTTAGTGTGGAGCACCCTTGATGCAGAAATATTTCAAGAAATGAACCCAACAAAGTTTATCTTAGTCATATCTTTACCTTTACTATCAAAAGTGCCTAATGGTGGTGGCGGTAGGGCCAACTGTAAATCTCCACCTCCCATCCCATGTAACTGTTCAAACACAATAAGGCTACTTTCTTTTTATTTGGGTTTGATTTCTTATTTCAATACTTTGCATTTTAAAAAGTTTTCAATCAGCTCAAGGGTCGAGATATATCAAATCATTCTATTTATCTAACATCCTAGTAATTTTTTTAGCAATCTAACTTCCTAGTTTTAGCACGTTGTATTTGAGAAAACTTTTGGTCAATTTAAGAAATACCAAATAAGAGGGTGTGAAATCACAATGTGGTTTTCCATGGAAACAAAGTTGAGCGTGAACAAGCATGGAATAGTCAAGTGTAAAAGGTTGAAAATGAACTAATCAAAATATGGCAGATTGGTAAGTAATGTGATATTTGTTCGTAGCAAACATAAGGCAAATGGTTAGCTTTGGCTAACAAGTGTACAACACAATACACACAACATTTATTCAGCATCGCATTAAGGCCTTGTTCTTTTCAACGTATCGTACCGTTGCGTATTACTGTAGCAAATTTTGATATTTTTATACAGCCTATATGTTGTGGTAATTTTTAACGATTTTTTCATGGCTTTTACTAGCCCTTCCAAAGATCCTAAAACTATTTTTTAATTATTTTTTAATTATCTTTTTATAATTTTTAGATCTCTTTTCGAGGGTTCTCAAATTTACTACAGTAATAAGCAAACGCAACGATACGCTGAAAAGAACAAGGCCTAAAGCACGGTACCATTAGCTAATAGAAATATAAAATTAATATATTTAGTCCAGCTAATAAGTGTAAACCTTTCTCATACCAGTTGGATCAACATCCCGAGCGAGCTTAATGGCATCAGATGTTGCTATATCTTGATTAGCAGGGGATATAGCAAGTATAATACAGTTCGGCTACAAAAGAAAATTGGGAAGTGTCACTGCATAAGTAAACATCAACATGCAATTCTTAGTCTTACGCAAACTTGTTACCTTATTGGCTTATTGCTGTAATTAGAGTATATTTTTATGCAATATGCAAGCCAAAACACAGGCAGATCTAGGAAGTGAATTCAAAAGATGGATATAATAAAACAGACCATATATTATACTATTATAGAAACTTTACAGGTAAGTTGAAATATCAGAGGGGAGAATATTGCAATCTATAAAACATTAAATGTTCCCGGATATACAAGAACCTATAACTTTGACAGTCCAAGGCAAATATATTTTGTGTCATTTATTAAATTGAAAATAATGAAAGTATTTCATCATTTATTTTCAGTGGAGAAATGTTAGACATAATATGTGGAGAATATAGCGCTGAACATCGGTTGAGACTAGAGAGAACTGCATCATTTATTTTAACGAGTCAAAGAAAAAAATGTCAGATCTATAAAATGAATGTGCGCATCATTTGAAGTGATAAAAGTACCTTATCAACATATGTGCGCACCATATTTTCAATATCCTGGACGATGCTTTCAGGCTGTCCCTCTGAAAAGGACAACATGTCAGTGCAAAGCCTCTGGTGAACATTGCATAAATCCAAAAATGCAAAGAAAAAAATGGTAGACATTCGCGTACCTACAGCAACTTTAGTTAGACCAGGCAGATCAACCAATGTTAAGTTCACAACTGCAATAATAAATTGAATAGTGTCAAGAATATTAAATCCAGAAAATTCAATGCTTGCTTGAATGCTGATATACATAAATTAAGTGCTCTATTAACTAGTAGCACCAATACAAACATTGAAACGTGGCCATGAAAAAAAAAATAAAAAACACTGCACTGTTGTCAGACAGAAAACTAGCAGTGCTATTTTCATATAAGATGGAACCAGAAAATCAGATTTGATAGCTAAAAGCAGCAGCAATATTCTCCTTCAAAATAAAAGCAAAACAAGCAGTAAATTATGCCAAGGGTTTTAAACTTCGAATACCATGTGGTGAGTATATACTGAGATGAATTGGAACTGGTGATATCTGTTTCGTCCTTCCCGTCAACCTATCAGTTTCGTCTTGGATTTCCTTCCGCACAAGAGCTACATTAAAAAAAACTTCAGTGGCATGGATGTGGTAACTATATATTAAACCTCAGCAATTGATAGGTATCTGCAAACCGTAGCCACTTGAGAAATTAGAAATATTGAGGTCATATAAATTGTGTCAAGGTAATCATCTTTTTCTTTCAATAATGTTGTGTATGCTATTTTTCGTTACACAAAGGAAGACACAAAATAATCTGATCAGTGGTCACTGAGAGACGCGGACAAATAATATTTTGTTGAAGCACCCCTAGAGACCAAGGAATCATGCCGATTGCAGAAGAAACACCAAATCATTGGTTCCTTACGACAAATGACCATGTGCTAATTATTTAGGCGAATTAATCAAATGCATGAATCACAGTATAATCTGATACACCCACATGGAGTGGGGAAATACCATAGAGCATAAGATTACAACCAAGCATTATCGATAATCAACATAATTGCACATCTAGCTGTCTGGAACCAATAATTGAACAGTTCAACTTTCGTGCTAGCACAAATAAAAAATTGCGATATTTTCGCTGTACCTGGTAATGGCACCGCTAATCATAGTAGGCATTCCACAAAAGCAATTAACCTACTACTACTGAGTAAAACAAATTCAATGCATAACCCCAGAATAAACCCTAGCAACTACACATCGCTGATTATCTGCAAAACTAAATATCACTGGCAGGGCGCGCGAGAGCTTGTAGAGAGAGCTCACCGAAATCAGTGAACCGGCGCCTGGGCATATGCAGGAACTCAGCGTACTCCTGCTCCCCATCCTCTGCCTTGTGCAGCTGCAGAACTAGTGGCCTTCTCGTCACGATCCCTTCGAATCAAACCACAAAACAAACAATCCGTATTAACCACAGCGCTAGGAGTCGGAAATTCGGAGTCAAAACTCAAAAGCAAAATCCACCACGATCGTACCTGAGCCGCGAGGCAGGAAGTCGCGCCCCACGATGCTCTCCAGCACCGATGACTTCCCGGAGCTCTGCACGTAACCGCGCAACAAAAAAAGTTAAGCGACCCCGTAGGGCATGTAGGAAGCCCTCGGGCGGGGAGCGGAGGTGGGTGGAGGGTGCGGACCTGGCCGCCGACGACGGCGACGGAAGGGAGCGCCTCCCAGAGGGTGGGGAGGGAGGAGGCACCGTCGCCGCCGCCGTGGTCGCCGAGGACGGTGCAGGCGCGCTGGATGCGGTTGACGAGCACGATCACGTTCCCCATGGTCGCCATCTCGGCGGGAGAAGCAGGAGGGCGGGGAGCGCCGAGCGCGAGCGCGAGCGGAGGGGGGAGGAAGGTTCTAGAAGGAAGCGGCGAGCGAGGTGCCTGACTGCCTGTTCGTGAGCGAGGGAGGAGGAGGTGTGGACGAAGCAAGGGAACGAGGGGGAGCAGAGAGCAGGCGTCGCTGTCGCGCGATGCTATCGGATTGGTCTCTCACTGCTCACTGCTCACTGCTCACTGCTTGCCGCTTGGCCATGTCCGCGTAACTGCCCTCCTTTTCGAATTTCATTTCCGGTTCTACCCCTAGATCTATTTTAAATTCGCTGGGCGGCAAGGCAACGGACTCGGAATTCAAATTGAATTGAATCCAAAATGTTTTTCCATGTATATCTTCAGGGTAGCTCAGTTTGGCCTTGTTTATTTCAGCTGAAAGTTTTAATCTGAAAAGGTTATGACCCATCTAAATATGGCTTAAAAAGTTAAAAGAATTATAAAAAATATTTTTGAAATTTAAAAGAATTATTTAAGGCCACTCAAAAATGACTACAAAATATTACATCATTTGGCTTATAAAAAATAATAAAATTTTTAATTAACTTAATTTAATTTAAGGATCTGTTCTTTTGAGCAGATCTGAACGGCTGAAATGACTGGACTTTAAGAGCTTTTCGAGGTAGTCTCGAGATTCGGATCCATTTCGTTTGACTTACTTTTTAAAGCGTTAGGACCCACCTTCAAAACAGTGAAAAAATGACTCAAAAATTTAAATCATATGTTACGTATATAAGTCGTTAAGCTGTTAATCTGAAAAGAACAGGACCTAAGCTGAAACAAACTAGGCCTATGCCCTGCTTGGCATCATGGTTATTTCATGGTTATAAAAATTGTGGAGTGTTTAAATATAGGGTTAAAAGCATATATGCCACTCTAGAGTCACCTTTGAACAGAAATGCCACTGTAGAGTCTTTAATATCTCAGACGCCATTACGAAGAATTGTGCACACATGCCATTATGGAGAGTTTTCAAAACATAGGAGCTGAATTTACAATCTACTCCCTCCGTTCCAAATTATAGGTCGTTTGACTTTTTTGACATGTACTTTGCCATTCGTCTTATTCAAAAAAATTTATAATTATAATTTATTTTTGTTATGATTTAGTCTATCATGAAAGGTACTTTAATAATGACTTCAGTTTTTTTCGTATTTTCACTAATTATTTGAATAAGACGATTGGTCAAAGTAAGTGTCAAAAAAGTCAAACGACCTATAATTTGGAACGGAGGGGGGTAAAATACAACTAAATACAATCTTACAATGGGCCCTACGTGTCATCCCTTCTAATCTTCTTCTTCCTCCTCCAATCGTCCCCTCTTCTCTCTCCTCTCTCTCTCCCCCCTCTCTCCAGCTCCAATCCGGCAGCTCGAAGCCGGGCGCCACTATCGGGCCCGCCTCGCCTCCACCTCCAGGCCGTGCTCACCATCGCCTCATCTTCCTCCACGCCGTCGCCGCCGGCGAGGCGCCGCCTCCTTCATCGCGGAGCCAGCCGAAGTCGCCCCAAGCCTGGATGCGGTTGACGAGAACGATCACGTTCCACATGGTCGCCATCTCGGCGGGAGAAGCAGGAGGGCGGGGAGCGCCGAGCGCGAACGGAGAGGGGCGGAAGGTTCTAGAAGGAAGCGGCGAGCGAGGGAGGAGGAGGTGTGGACAAAGCAAGCGAGGAGGAGCAGAGAGTAGGCGTCGTCGTCGCACGATGCTTTGCTATCGGATTGGTCTCTCACTGGGCACTGCTGTCTGCTTGGCCATGTCCGCATAATTGCCCTCCTTTTCGAATTTCATTTTCGGTTCTACCCCTGGATGTATTTTAAATTCGCTGGGCGGCAAGGCAGCAGACTCGGAATTCAAATTGAATTGAATCCAAAATGTTTTTCCATGTATATATCTTCGGGGTAGCTCAGTATGGCCTTGTTTATTTCAACTGAAAGTTTTAATCTGAAAAGGTTATGACCCATCTAAATAGGGAAAATATTTAGTGCACAAGACTTCTCAATGCACAAGTGCAAAAAAGAATCTCAGCCCTTCATCTTAAATCCAACGGTATGCCCTCTTCTCCTAGACCCAACTGTGCACAAGATTTCAGCTGGCACATTCACTTTATACATCCAACTGTGCAGGCTCCAGTAGAAGAAGAGAGCAGAGTGTACCGTTGGATTTAAGATGAAGGGCTGAGATTCGTTTTTTGCACTTGTGCACTGAGAAGTCTTCTGCACTGAATATTTTCCCATCTAAATATGGCTTAAAAAGCTAAAAGAATTATGAAAAAATTATTTTACGAACTTTATAAAGAACTATTTAAGGCCACACAAAAATGACTACAAAATATTACATCATTTGGCTTGTAAAAAATAATAAAAATTTTAATTAATTTAATTTAACTTAGGGTTTTTAGCGTATCTGCCATTATTGGATTTTCGCAAACCAGAATTGCCATTACTAAACGGGGTCGGCCCTAAATGCCATTTAAGCTTGTTTCGCGTTTCAAATATACCATTATGGCTACCTGCTCATATATCTGGCAAGAATACGTAGGCAAATACGGTACACATACGGTGGGCCCTACATGTCAGGTCGCAGCTGGCCTTCTGACGAGTGGGTCCCATTTGTCATACTCTCCATCTTCTTCTTCCTCCATCCTCTTCCCTCTCTTCTCCCCCATCTCTCTCCTCCCCACCAAGCTCCCTCCAGCGACCTCCCCGGCGGCGACCTCCCCCCAGCACCCTCCCCGGCGGCCATTTGTCATAATCTCCATCTTCTTCTTCCTCCATCGTCTTCCCTCTCTTCTCCCCCATCTCTCTCCTCTCCACCAAGCTCCCTCTAGTGACCTCCCCGGCGGCGACCTCCCCCCCAGCACACTCTCCCCGGCGGCGAGCTCTGGCGGGAGGCGGAGGAGCTCGAGCGGGGGAGGGCAAGACGCTCTTCCGATCTGGAGCTCGCGTGGGGGAGGTGCTCGGCGGCGGAGGGGCTCGTGCGGCGGGCGGCGGAGGAGCTCACGCCGCCGGAGTTGGGGAGGGAGAAGCTCGCCAGGAGCTCGTGGATCTCAGCCCGCCGCCGCCGCCCTACGCCGCGTGGATCTTGGCCCGCCGCCGCCCTACGCCCCGTGGATCTCGGCTCGTGGAGCTCCGCGCCAGCGCGCCACCGGAGCACGCCGCCTCCGCCTCCGGCTTGGACCCGCGCGAGCTCCTCCGCTGCCGCCGGAGCCCGCGACCCCGCCAGAGCACGCCGCCTCCTCCTCCGGCTTGGACCCGCACCCCCCGGTGGTTGCCGGAGTTGGGGGAGGAGGTGGCGCCGTCGCGGTGGTCGCCGGAGTTGGGGGAGGTGGCCCCGCCGTGGAGCATGCCGGCTGAGGGTTGAAGAGAAAGAGAAACGGGGGAGAAGAGAGAGTGGATGTCTGAGGAAGAAGAAGGCCAGTTGCAACCTGACATGTAGGGCCCACCGTATGTGTACCATATTTGCCTGCGTATTCTTGCCAGATATGTGAGCTGGTGGCCATAATGGCATATTTGGAACGCGAAACAAGCTTAAATGGCATTTAGGGCCGACCCCATTTAGTAATGGCAATTCTGATTTGCGAAAATCCAATAATGGCAGATACGCTAAATACCCTTTAACTTAAGAGTCTATTCTATTGAGCTAATCTGAACGGCTGAAATGACTAAACTTCAAGAGCTAGTTTTCACGTGTTTAATTGCTCCTACATCATAAAGCTGTCGAGATTGTTTTATGTTCAATTTTTGCAATGCCGTGGAGAGAACGATTGTGAGTTGTGACCCGAGCATAGAAAGAGGGATAGTGGTATTTGATTTGTACAAGGAATGCCAAAGCAACTAATTTAGTGATTAATTAGTAGGGTGCAGTCTCTAGTGTTACAACTGTCCACTTGGATGTCTGAAAGTGCATCTAGGTCCTATGGCCTTGGTTGATTCAGATTAAATTAAATTAAATGAAAATTTGTTATTTTTGTCTAAGCCAAATGTTGTAATATTTTGTAGTTATTTTTATGGAGTTTTAAATAGTTCTTCTTAAAGTTTGTAAAATATTTTTTTCATAATTTTTTGAATTTCTTTAAAACGTCTTTCGAGTGGTTCATAAATTTGCTACAGTAAAACTCAACTCAACATTAATCTGAAACAAACAAGGCCTATTTAGGTTTTTGTGATAGATGATAGGCATATTAAAGATCTAATCCATTTGTTTAGTCTTGGACAGTTTTTAATATTAGTAAATGGATTTGGAGGATACTTGGAGACCATAAAGCTTGAAGGAGAAGACGGCGTTTATTTCTATTTTAGTGTAAATCTTTTCTTTTAAATTGAGTTTAAGGACACGCCGTACTATTAAGAGGGATGCGATGGAAAATCACTTTTAGAAGTTCTAAGTGCTCTTGGTAGAAAAAATTTGACACATTCTATTCACCAAATTATTTTAAGGGAGTTTTTGTTGAAAATCATATCGGGCTATCCGATGTTGTTCCGGAACATTCCGATATGAACCAGAACTATCCGATACATGGTCCGATCGACCTCTCTCTGTCTCCAGTCGCAAAAATATCGAAACATTCCGATATTTGGTCTGGAACATTCCGATATGAACCGGAACTATCCGATACATGGTCCGATCGGCCCCTCTCTGTCTCCAGTCGCGAAAATATCGAAACTTTTCGATATTGGTCCGGAACATTCCGATATGAACCGGAACTATCCGATGTATGGTCCGATCGACCCCTCTCTGTGTCCAGTTACAAAAATATCGGAACATTCCGATTTTGTTTCGGAACATTTCGATATGAATCAGAACTATCCGTTACTTAGTCCGATTGACCCCTCTCCGTCTCGAATTGCGAAAATATCGGAACATTCCGATATTAACATCGGACCATCCGACATCTGTCAACAGTAACGGCTAGTTTGAGAGCGTGGGTATTTATTCTCCTCCCTTCCCATCGGCCAGGGTTGCCTTTCACACATACTTTCAGCTGAGCACTTATTACAAACCCTAACTCTCCATCTTTAATCTTCACTCCAACATAAATTCCATTGATTGCATATTTGAGTGGGTGAAAAAGCTAGATCTAGAGACCTTGTGTTGATCAAGTCTCGACCTTGAGCACTAGATTCATTCTTCAAGTTGGTTTTTCGTTGGATTCGTTACTCTTGGAGCTTGAGGACTCCTAGACGGCTAGGAGTCGTCCTAGAGACACCGGCGCTTCGTGTGGTGGCTAGGGAGAGTTTGTGAAGGCCGGATTTGCCTCTGAAAGGGAAGGATCAAAAGAGTGATACCAGGAGTGCTTGGTGCAACCCGGGAGGTTAAGGGTCAAGAGGGACCCTGGCTCAAGTGTGATCGAGCCGCCTCAACGGAGACGTAGGATCTCCTCAAAGATCTGAACTTCGGGAACAACTACTTCGAGTCTCCGTGTGTTTGTGAATTTCTCTTGTTCACCTTACTTGTTGCTTGCTCTCTAACTCTATTTGGTGTAGGATTCTTTGTTGCTCTTCTCTAGTTCGTTATCCCTAATTCTAGAAATATCGGACGTTCAGATACCAGATCAGATAGTCCGAGTCATATCGGACTATCCGATATTGACATCGGAACATCCGATATTTTTTTTTCCGCTGTGTTGTTTTTGCTGTGAAATTTTATAAAGCCTATTCACCCCTCTAGGCTACATCTCGGTCCTTCAATACCAAATCAGCTATGATATGCTGGGTGAAATATCTATTATCGTCAGCCGTATCGATAAAGGCCTGCATGATGGCCGACAGTTTATTCACGAAGGGCGAAACCGAGGACGTCTAGCCATTTATATAGGCTTGTTCTTTTCATATATAAATTAAATTAGGTTGTATCTCTAGTTATATATTAGTGGGTATTTAAATGTTTTTTCAGAGTTTCTATTTTTAAATATTTTATACTTTTCAATACCTTTTAGGGGTCATAAATTTTCGATTAAAATTTTCAACTAATGAACAGGCCATAGCCGCGCTGCCGCTGGCTGCGGAGCCCACTCGTTTATATATGGGCCACCCATTCGAGACGAGGTGGCCTGTTCATTAGACGAGTTAATATATATGGGCCACCTCTTATGTTGGCCCATCTGGCCGGTCCGTCCGGTCCATACGGTGGTGGAAGTTCATTTGAAGGGATCGCCAAAGGGTTTGGCCTCTGGAACTCCACTCCACTTCCTCCCTCGCGCCGCCTCTTCCGCGACGCCCACTCAGACTCCGATCCGACGCTTCTAGAACCTTCCGAGCAGAGGGCGCTGCTGCGCGGCGCGCGGTAGGCGGCGGCGGAGGCCATGGCGCTGGCCTTCGACGAGTTCGGCAGGCCGTTCATCATCCTCAGGGAGCAGGAGAAGAAGTCGCGCCTGCGGGGGCTCGATGCGCAGAAGGCCAACATCGCCGCCGGCAAGGCCGTCGCGCGCATCCTCCGCACCTCCCTCGGCCCCAAGGGCATGGACAAGATGCTCCAGTCTCCCGACGGCGACGTCACCATCAGTAACCGCCCGCTACCTCCCTCGCCGCACCTCTCTCTTCGCGCCGCTTCCTGACGTAGCATACTTCGTGGGTTGGGATCTGACCTTGCATCGTTTGCTTTGAGGGTTAGGGTTTATGGCTCTGTAGTATGTAGGAGGTCTGTCTTGAGATCTAGAACTAGTGATTTCCGTTGCGCAGTTATTGTAGCTAACCAGTGATTTCCAGTGTAGCTAACCAACTTTTACTACTGCAATGGTAAGATCACGTCTCTACTGTTTATCGTCAGAGAAATGTGCTGCTGTGTGGATTCGGGGATCTGGCCTTTGGGTTTGTGACTGTAATTTGCGGTTTGTGTACATTATATAGTGTGTTTCTTCTTGATTCTCCTGGTGTTCGTTTACTGAAGGAGTGCACTACCTTATGAATTGTCAGCTAATGATGGCGCAACGATCCTCGAGCAAATGGACGTTGACAACCAGATTGCGAAGCTGATGGTGGAGCTATCCCGCAGTCAAGACTATGAAATTGGGGATGGTACCACCGGGGTTGTAGTCATGGCTGGGTCGCTCCTAGAACAAGCTGAGAAACTTCTAGAACGTGGTATTCACCCAATAAGGGTTGCCGAAGGTTATGAGATGGCCTCAAGGATAGCTTTTGATCATCTTGAGCGCATCTCCCAAAAGTTTGAGTTCAGTGCTTCAAATATAGAGCCATTGGTGCAGACTTGCATGACAACTCTCTCCTCAAAGATGTAAGTCATAATGATATGTTAGCCCTGCGTAGGTTCGAATCAGATTTTGTATCTATCACGAATAGGCTATCAGAGGAAAATAAGCACAATTTTTACCTGTTTTGGTTGCAACCAAGTTCTGATGCCTTTTTGGCCCATAATTATCCCTTAGCATTTTGCTGTTTAATCAAGTTTAGAGTAATATTTATGTGTATTGTATGTCTTTTGCCGTCCATCTCTTTTGTCAGGTTATGGTGATTAACCATGCAACTTTCAGTGTGACCTGTGCCCCTTTAAGCTGAACTGAGTAGCTAACCTAACATAATAATATTGATTCCATTGAATCACACATGTTATGGTTCGCTGATTCATATGTATAACCACCTTTCAACCTCATGGTCTATGTACCCGAGATGTTGATCTCTGGTCTCATACTTTTCTTCCCATCAATTCATTTTGGTTTCTAACAAAAACAGTACTTCATCTTCCATCTATATAATAATATTAATTGATTTAATTCTAATGCTCCACGTCTAGCATCGGACTTGTTTTCACTGGTATTCCTTTTACGTGTAAATGTTGTGTTTATTTTGACATACTTGTCTGATTGTTTCCATTTTTCTTGTTCTGCAGTGTTAATCGATGTAAGCGGATGCTTGCTGAGATTGCTGTCAAGGCAGTCCTTGCAGTTGCAGATTTGGAAAGGAAGGACGTGAACTTGGACTTGATTAAAGTAGAAGGCAAGGTTGGTGGGAGACTAGAGGATACTGAACTAATATATGGTATTGTTGTTGACAAAGATATGAGCCACCCACAAATGCCGAAGAGAATTGAGGATGCTAAGATTGCCATCCTGACCTGCCCATTTGAGCCCCCAAAGCCTAAGACCAAGCATAAGGTTGACATCGATACTGTAGAGAAATTCCAGACACTGCGAGAGCAAGAACAGAAATACTTCGATGAAATGGTTGATAAATGCAAGGTAAAAGCCTTCTCGGATAAAGTGCGTGTTTTGTGTGCTCCAGTAAAAGCTGTATATTTTATGCGCTAGTGGTATTGTTTTGTCCTATCAAAGTGTCATATTTACCTGGATGCAAGTGATCGTAATTTTAAGTATATTTTATGATGATATTGAAATATGGAACTAATTTTCATTTGCTTCCCTTGTTAGTGGTAATGTTTTTTCCTCTCTGTCGTATTGGCTTGGATGCAAGTGATCATAATTTTTTTAAGCATAATTATGATGATATTGAAATATGGAACTAATTTTTATTTGCTTCCCTTGGGCGTCTCGTACTCCTAATTGCCACAATGTATGTGTTGTGGGTGTATGAAGTGTATTCACTTTGATCCATTGTTTTGGATGCTTTGTATATGCTCGGTGATTACATCTGCACCTTTTTTCTAGGATGTTGGTGCAACCCTAGTTATTTGCCAATGGGGTTTTGATGATGAAGCCAATTTGCTGATGCATAGAAATCTACCTGCTGTCAGATGGGTTGGTGGTGTTGAATTGGAGTTGATTGCCATAGCCACAGGTCTATATTATTACTTCTATATGTGACTCGGAATGGCTTATACAGACAGTACCTAATATTTGATTACTGACTGCAGGAGGGCGGATTGTTCCAAGATTCCAAGAGCTGAGTCCTGAAAAGCTTGGGAAGGTATGACTGTTCTATTTGCCTCTCTTTTTTTCCCCTTTTTCTGTCAGAGGAATATGCATGCATGGGGGTAGACTGGTATTCAGATATCCATTTTTAGTCCTGAATATGTGAATGGAAGTGGTCGACACAAGAGAGCATTTATGAAGACACTTGATGCTTTAACAGTTGTTTCTAAGAGTAAATGTATTTTATGTATCTCGCAAATTTATAGTTGAATGGACAAATTTTTCTTTATTGGATATGCTGACATTAAGGCCCTGTTCTTTTGAATTGATCTGAACAGTTGAACGGCTGAAATGACTGAATTTTGATAGCTTCTTGAGGTAGTCTCGAGATTCGGATCCATTTCGTTTGACTTACTTTTAAAAGCGTTAGGACCCACCAAACAGCCAAAAACGGACCCACCTTCAAAACAGCGAAAAAAACAGACCCAAAAAACTATGCCTTTTCCAAACGTATATAAGTTGTTAAGAGGGCCTAAGTCACTAACTGCACTTATATGTGCAATTGTGAGGTTTACTTGATTGATGTTGAACAACAATTTGAACATTGAACCCTTTTTCTATGAATGGACTCGTAGTGTTGGTAGCTTAGTTGGGTTGGTTTCTTTTCTATCTGGAGGTCATGTTATCTTCATTACCTTACAAATAAAAGTTGCTTTCAACACACCATTTGGCCACTTCACAGTTTTGAACAGCAAAATATTCATTGTTTAAGTGGTCAGCTTTGCATGAAATCAGTTTTGTTGAATAATTAATAGCTCATTTGTCATTTTTATCTGCATGTTTTACTTAAACAGGCTGGAATAGTTAGAGAGAAGTCGTTTGGAACAACAAAAGATCGGATGCTTTACATTGAGCAATGTGCAAATTCCCGAGCTGTAACTATCTTTATTCGTGGTGGTATGTTCTGATGTAGATGTTTCTTAATTTATTATTGCATATGCATGTCTTCATATCCTATAGGGTTATGCATGTTTTTTTACTTTCGCCCCAACAACGGGAAATCTAATTAACTTTTCCCATTGCATAAATTGGATGCAATTGTATGAGTTTTGACAATATTCAGCTAGGTAGTACTGCACTATTACTATTAAGCTGTGTGTTGCATTAACCTACTGATTTGCATGATTCGAAGAACTCATACTGCATTTTCAACTACATGAGCTGAGCAGCAGCAACAACCCTATCTGCTAGGGAACTCAATGAAAGCAGCAAATCACTATGAATATGATGAATAGCCATGTCTAGTGACTAGTCTCAATTTTTGAATCTTAATTCATCTCTCTACTATTAAAAAGTCTCTTGTGATGAGTGATATCACAACTCACTAGAATTATCCACCACATGTCATCCCATTAAGGGCTTGTTTGTTTGAGCTGCAGCTTCTCTAAAAACTACTTCTGGGAAAAGCCACAAAAAACTAGCTTCTCAGATCACAATACAATTTGGGCTTTTGGGGGCTTTTAGCTTCTTGGAAGAGGGTTCCAAAAGCTGGCTGTTTGTTTGAGCTTCTGGCTTTTGAGGTTAGAAGTTGGCTAGAAGCTCAAACAAACAGGACCCAAACCAACTTCCATCTCCACTAAAATTTTCCCACTATATGCCATTTTACGCAGGCCATTGTTTTGCGCTTGTTTTAATTCCGTTTCTGTCCAGAGTTCCTTGAATTCGTGCATACACCTCCAGTTTCGTTTGGTTTCATCCCTCGAGTCTCCTGATTTTGCAAAGAGGCGTTTGGATTATTTTGTTCTTCCTTGTCACGAAGCATGGGCACCAGAATAGTATCCATGATGAAGACCAAGTGACAAACTGCTATCTTACAGGAAACAAAATGATGGTTGAGGAGACCAAGCGAAGTCTTCATGATGCTCTTTGTGTTGCAAGGAATCTGATCCGCAATAATTCTATTGTCTATGGTGGTGGCTCAGCTGAGATATCTTGCTCAATTGCTGTTGAAGCTGCTGCAGATCGACATCCTGGAGTTGAGCAGGTAATTACTTTGGACACTAAGTTGCATAATGCAATATCTATGTTATGACCGTGTTTCTTTGTGCATTTAGTATGCTATCAGGTCGTTTGCTGACGCATTGGATGGAGTTCCACTAGCCTTAGCTGAAAATAGTGGCTTGCCACCTATTGATACGCTGACCGCAGTAAAATCACAGCAAGTTAAGGTATTGATGTGTTCTTATATTTCAATTGCCTTCATTCTGCTGTTTTAATACAGGTGTGAATTATTGACTGCATCTCATCTTAGTTCTTGTTGATGCAATACAATGTCTGAATCCTTGTCCTTGGTAATTGGATGTGCATGCCCAACTCATAATTTGTGTTGGTCATGAGATAGGATTGGTTTCATTTATTTTATTACTCAAGCAACCCAATAAGTTACTCTGCTTGTACAGCCTTAAATTCTGCTACTTAATATCGATTTGTGGCCAGTGCAGTGCATGCTATATGGTGATTTTAAGCTCTTTATACTGCTATGTGGTTATTTTAAGCTCTTTGCGGTGCTACATGGTATTATTCATTTTGAATCACGTTCTACATTTGAAGTAACACGTGATTACTGGCCACCTTTGTAGGAGAGCAATCCCCATTGTGGTATTGACTGCAATGACGCAGGGACCAATGACATGAAAGAACAAAATGTTTTTGAAACAATGATTGGCAAGCAGCAGCAAATATTGCTTGCAACACAGGTCGTGAAGATGATTCTCAAGATTGATGATGTTATCACGCCGGCAGACTATTGATAGTAAAAGAATGTGCAATCATGCTGGATTACACACAACCCGGTGGGCGGCAGCGTCACTAATGCCTTGGTTGAAGTACCTGCCCCTTTTCGATCAAAAAATAAACTAATTCCTTTATTGAAGTACCTGTCTGGTTTTTGCTGTCACGCTAGATTAGACAGTTTTGGCGTCAACTTGTATCGCGTGACATCAGAAACCCCTTGCAAATTAGTTTAGACGTTTGGATGGACATATTTTTCAGGTGCTTGATGCTGTGTGTTGCGGTGGTACTGCCGTATTCATATTCAGCGAGTGAAAACTGAGATGCTTGTGTTGTGTTTTGCTTTTTTGCACTCTGCTTAGTTTCTCCTGGTGTTTTGAGAATTCGTTTGCGTAGCCAGAGAACCGCAAGCAAAGGCATAAAAATCATCTTTATATACATGTACATTCATCCTGTTTTATTCTCACGTGTAGATTACTCGCATACAAAGCATGTACAGGGTGATGGTCCAATGCAAAAACACATTGCATAAGTACTCCATGTATATGTACGTACGTATGTATCTGGGGGCAGGGCTAGGCCGCTAGCCCTGGCGCCTGCCTTGGCCTAGCCCTAGCCCTGCCCCCTGCCTGGTGAAGGGGTGAGGCCGGTGGTCACTGGTCAGTGGTTAAGCTCGCGCTGGGACAGCATGCCCTCGATGGAGGCCTTCCAGACCTTGCAGTGCGTCTGGTCGTCCAGCAGCAGCTGCACCGTCCCCGCCGACGTGCCCAGCGCCACCGGGAAGAAACCCCGGCCGTCCACCACCGCCTCGCCGCCGCCGCCCTGGACGCCCAGCACCTCGTCTGAAGGCCCCACACAGATTAACCGAGCCAGGATCAGTACTTGCAGCGCCAGCGTGCATGCAGATGCAGTGGTAGGAATGCGATGGGCCATGCACGGTGAAATACACTGCATACTCATATCGATGCCAGCAGCAGTCAGCCAGTCACTAGTCAGGTTGATGTTTGTGTTGCCGGAAGAACCCAGCTGCTAGCAAGATATCGTGCCACTCATATCTTATTCTCTCCTTTGCATGTTTTCACACACCAGCATGATTTCCGACACACGTACTTAACAACGCCTTCTCCTAAACATGTTTTCTTTATAAACAGAAAGATGTGTGGTGTTTAGTCAGCCACGTTGAAATATCTAAAACGGCATGCATTTCGGCGAAAACGATGACACCTAAGTTATCACTGTACTTGGAAAAAAAAAAAGAAGAAGAAGGAAAGTGTGCTCGCGCTCCGCAAAAGAGTTGTTTGGTTTCTCTCTCGTCGTTGGTCATGTGCCAGGGTCTGTGCATAGCTAACCCTTCCTCTCACCTGATTTTTACAAAGATCCCTTAAATTTTTAAACCAAAATTATTAGAAACAAGGACGACATCACTTTGGTTTGAAAGTTTAGAGACTTCTCGCAAAAAGACTGTAAAGAAAAGCGGATGTCATGCATGGATCTTGATAAGCGACCAGGATGAAGGTGAGATATGAATTCGATCGTTAATTAACTGAGGTTGAAAGTTGTGCTCAAAGAAGAATGTCACATGTAGTAGTAGTATATGTACTTACGGTCCTCGTAGGTGGTGAAGGCGCCACGGAGACGCTTCTTCCCCAATCTCAGCGCCACCGTGTCGCGCTGCGGGAAGACGGCCACCGTCCTCAGTCGAACCCTACCTGCATAGTGCATACCACCCAAAATAAAATCAATCTCCGCGCTCTGCTCAATGCTGGATCTTAGCTTGGAGTGGTACTATCTTAGTACTCCTCTTAGTATGAAATCATCGATCTTTGCAGTAAAATTAGATTTGCACGCGCAGCGATGCATCATGCATGCGGTATCATTATCATATCTACGATTTGATCTCTCACCACAAGGCAGGCAGACCCGGAGAGTTGCGCCTTTCTGAATGCATGCGCTGACGCTCATGGCGGTGGTGCTGCTGACGGCTGACCTCAGCTTCAGTGCGGCGGCTCCCCTCAAGCCTGCAGGTCGAGAGTGCACAACAATGGCGGCCGGATAAGAGCAGCGAATCATTCATAATCATAAAGATTGCTTCTTCTTTTTTTTGGTAATTTGCTTCGAGGTAATTAGCAGTACATGTAGCGGCGGTGGCGGTGAGCGTGAGCAGCTCGGCGGAGGAGCGGCTGTCGAGTGCGGTCTTGACGGCGGAGGTGACGCGGGACCTGTTGGCGCCGGCGGCCTCCGCCGCCTCCGCGCAGACGGTGGCCAGCAGCGCGGCGGCGGAGGTGAGCACCGCGCCCATCTTCTTGTCGCCGGCGGCCGGCCGCACCTCGCACGCCGACACGATGCCGGCGATCGCGGCGGCGAGCTGCGCGACGGACACGGCGGCGTGAGCCTGCGCCGTGATCAGCCGGAGCTCGTCCCGCCTCCTGCTCCTCCGGCCGCCGCTGTCCACGAAATACCCGCGCAGGATGGCCCCCATGTGCGCGACGTTCAGCTGCCACCATTGAAAACCCAAACCAAGCCGTCACTCACTCACTTCACTGTGCCAAATCCGACAAGACACTCACTGTGCTACTGCATGCATCCTAGTACCATTACTGCAGCTATATACTATGTACTAATGTGTTACTTTGATTTTCTACTCTCTGAGATCGATCAGCACCCTGTTTAATCGTGTCGTCACATTCGTCGTATCGTGTGATTTGTCATCTGTGTCCTTACGTACCCAGTTAGGTTGCATTAGCCTACGCTTCCGCTGAGAGGATCCCCGTTTCGCACCGGCAAGAACTCGCTGTCAGGTGAAGCAAGATACAATTGATCATTCATTCCTATGAACATCAGATACAATTAATCAAGATACCTTGCCTGCAACTGCAAGAAGAGGTCACTGACTCACCCATGTCTGGTTGAACAACTCGCTACTGCCTCCAGCCACACGAACCGCGTCGATACGTTTCCCTTCAGCTCCGTCGCCGTCTTCGTCTCCAGCCGTCTCGTCTGCCTGACAGTCTTCCGGCGATGCTCCCAGGCTCTAGCAGATAAAGATTGAAGTTGCAATGAGAAGATGAACACAAGTCGACATATCTTCGGTGGCACTAGTGTCATATGCATCTTTGGATTTGGATGTGAAGGCTGGATTGTTCTATTTATCTTTTTTTAAAAATATCTACTGTGACACCTGAAACTGAAAGTACACTTAAGCAAAGAGACATGTAGTGTGCAAGGCAGGCACTTGTAAGAAAAACGAGAGTGACTTAAGAGATGGATTGATGCATGGCATGACACGGCTTGTCGGTAAACGGAATGGAGGGTAGGTTCATGTGTGGTCCATGCACATGAACTTACACTGGGGGAGAGTATTTGGAAGAGATCCGAGGAGGAGGGGCTCCATGTCCGAGAGAGGAACTCCATTGCCTGTTCAGGAATCACCGGCATCTCTGCAGGGTGGCTGCACTTGGGACGCCGCGGTTTCTCCTTGCTCCGCATCGCCGCCTTCTGCGCATCGGGATTTGTGCTCTCTGCCTGTTTTAACATTCACCAACCAAGCAGCATAACTCAGAACAAGCTGTGAGAGAAAGATGCGCCAGTAGCTAGTAGTATGTATGTTGCAGATCAACGTGTCTAGGAACCACACTGATCTTAACATTAACAGTGGAGACTTTTGTCTCAATTTTTCTGCATCAGATACAGTCATGCCAAATGCATAAACAGTGGTAAAACATTAATTAGCTGGATACAGTAGCCTTAGTAGACATGATAATTGACACCTATGGTTGCATTCTACTTGGGGAAAAAAAAAACAAAGCTGATGTAAAATATCTTGCAAATGGTTTATGGAGCCTCACCATTTGGCAAGACAGAGTGTGGCATCTCTGGAAGGAGGCCACCCCAAACTCCACCCCCCTCCTGAAATGCTCCATTTATCTCAGCTAATTACTTCAGGCTGGACAGAGAGATATATGACAAGAGTCAGATCAGTGAGCTCGGGGCTATGAGAAAAGATCATCCTGACACCCCCTACTTATATAGTCCGGGACAAGTTCTTGTCGTCCACTAAATGCGATATCAAAGGCCTAACCAACAGTATAACTCCACTATTTCTCGATTCGTCGTTCTTACTATGGACAATCAGCTAGAAAACAGCCACTAGAGAACAACAGCAATTATTGAATTTAAAGCATCCCTTAACTGGCCGTACGCACAGGATGATTCATGAACTAGGCTTCAGGTGAGACAATCTGCTTCCCCATGCTAAAATGCACAAGGAATCTACATGGTGCTCTAATTAATAATACTTCCAACATTAATTTTCATGTGCACTGACTATCACTGAAACCGCTGAGTCTACAATAAGCACCAACATTAATTTCCAAGACTGTAAGCAACAGAGTAAGCAGCCTGACTGATTTTACAAAGCAAGAAGCAACCAAACAAGAAAGAAAACAAGGACAGAAAGAAGTACAGCGTCACACAAGAGGCTGAAGATAAGCATGCCAGAGAGGACCTTACCTTAGTAGGAAAAGTCCTGGATGCACTGATATTGTGACACCTGCATGGGTTCAAGTATTTATATCCCGATCGAGCACATAATGAAAAGAAGTAAGAAAAAAGAAACCACGATCGCAATGCGTTAGCAGCCAGGCATATCTGGTATTGTAATTGCCATCCCCAGGAAATACTTTTATTCTATGTTTTATATTACCAAATGGCTATCATTTTTATACCCCTTTAGACTATCCTTCCCCTTTCAGGATTTGTGCTGATCAAGTAGAGCAGCAGACTGTCAAAAGTAAGAGATGAACAATGCTTCTTTTGGAATGGATCTCCTGAAAACTAAGCAGCTAGGCTTAAATATATGTGGGTGAAATCAAGGAGATGGTCCCAGCAATGGCAATTTGGCACTGGTTTATGATTACTACTTGTAGTATATAGGGATGGAAAATGTGCAGTGCCTCCTGCGTGTTCCGTAAAAAAGAAGCAAATGAGTGTGGTGTGTGCATGTTACGGTATATAGTAATCTCCCAATAACCTTTACATTGTTATTACTTGACCAAGACAGAATTTGCTAGACAGGGAGAATGATTATAATGCCGAACAAAGAAAAGGATTAGTGTACTGATTGGGAATGAGTGTGTAGCCAAAAGATGAAAAGAGAGAGACCAGCCATCCATAACGAAAGCTTTAGCAGAAAGCAATAATAAGTACTTTCCAGTGTGTACTACCGGGATATGTAATCTATGATTTTCCCCAAGTGAGAAATCTAGTGCCAATTTGACAGGACATGTGCACTGCTGATTCTTGTTATCCTAAGCTCTTAGCATCATTGCTGCTACTACTACTTGTGGTATAACTACGTATGGTCTGGAGTCTGGACGCATGATCAGTGTGAGTGTGACTAGGAGAAAAACTACGCAACCCGAGGAGAGGAGAGGAGAAAAATACTTTCTTCCCCAGTTTCTACCGGACGTATGAATACATCTCCACATGATCAGTTGAAATAGCAAGGTGATTGCTGACAAGATACCATACTAGGAGTGGAACTATATGGATCAGAGTCTCGTTGTGGTGGAGATCGGGGTGGATTCGTTGTGATCCGTATTTCATTGTGATCACAACTAGAAGTTCTTCGGCAGCTGAAAATGGCGGCGGCGTCAGGGAGAAGAAGAAGAAGAGACCGGCATGACTGACCACTGACCTGAGCTTTGCAGCCTCAACACTGGAACCGTTGAGACGAGTATGCCACTGTGCGTGTGTGTGTGTGTTTCTTGATCTGAGCTGAGACGAAGCAAGGGCGATCGAGCATGGTGATTGCATTCACGGGGCAACACTAATTACTAGTTCTTTGCTTAAAAAGCACTAATTACTAATTGCTGTCGCAATCGCAGAATTCCAGGCACGTAATCGGGTGACCGTTTGAGGCAGGGCCGCAGGGGCCCATCGGCAGTGGCCCATACTGCCATGGCTACTCTGCTGTCTTCCACTCCTGGCCTTGTTCATGCAAGACCAAGACCAAGACCAGAGCCAGCTTCACATCTCCGCAGTGATTAGTTTGCTCATTTTCATGGCATCATTTTTTTTTGGGGGGGGTCAGACTTGACTAATCTTATGCTCGCTGTCATGCTGTTAATGCTGCATTGAATTGAGATTGAGCAACTGCTGTACACGAGGAGTACGTCGGGTACACTTGATGATAATGTAAAGAAGTGAGCATTCTGGAGGCACCGTTATTGTTGTATGAAGACATCCCCTTTCTTCGGTAGATCAAGGCGGAAACCCCGAAGGTACAGTCAGAAAGCCAAAGAGGATCCCGAAGATCCCGAAGACATCAGAAGTATCTTCGGGAAGCCATGAAGATAAGGACGAGAGCCAAGGAGGTAATTTTCTAGCGAAGATCTTGCCAGGGGGAAGGCAAAAGTACCCGAGGATTCCCTAGAAGGTAACCGAAGATGGTGATCCACTTCGTCCGGCGTAATGAGGCCCATCAAGGGTAGAACCCAACCTGGATTTGTTGCCTTTGATGAGACCGCTCCTGGATGGGCCAACAGATGGGCCAAATGCTTCCCTGGAGGCCCAATATATGAAGATAATGCCCATAAAGATAGGGACAGATAGGGTCTTCCGTGTGTCTGTAAATGGCCTAGAGTTGTAAGGATCCATTGATTTCTCATCAGCGATCTGAAGGTAAGGGTAAAAGAGTCTTTTCATTCTTAAAGTGTAAACCCTACATTCTGTTCCCCCTATAAATATAGGAGCCATCACTCCCTGAGGGCCAGAGCATTTTTTCATTTCTAACCCATCATTTCGCCTCCAGTTCCAAAACCCTAAAATTTTGTTAGCGATCTCGTGGTTAGAGGAGAAGCTCCACGTACTGTCTAAGACACGTCGACGACAGTTATTCCAGGCTTCATGGCCAGGAGGACGGTTTTTTATGTGTCCAGTTTAAAGGCTCGAGGGTATTTATAATAGTTTTCCCTTCAGCAACATGCCAAATTATATCTGGCACATGGTTTACTTGCAAACACAAATAATTCTAACTAATAGGGAGACAAATCTTCTAAGTAAGCTTCCAAAAAAAGAGAGAGAAATTTTAAGATCTACATAGAAAATGGTTGCAAGATAGCTCAAATGATGGCTCAGCTGACCAGTGACCTGTGATTACTTCCAATCTGAATATGAGCGTTATTCTAACCTACGAGACCAGTCTACCAAATAAATATACAGAAACAGGATCACTGGTCAGTTACGTGACTGAAAACATCAACGTGGTTTATTTGAAATTGTAACTGAATTGCTCATCGCATCCCATATGGTAGTGACGGTTGGTGTCACGGATATGCAAACATTGCCATGCAGCATGGTCGGCAAAGGTGGTGGTTTTTTTAGGGAAATGCAGTAGGGAAGCCCCACTGCGAGATTTTATTAAAACAAAAGGGAGAAGAAAGGCTCGGCAACCCAGCCGTTACCGAAGCCAAAGAATTACAAAACTCGAGCTAGCCAATATAAGAAACCTTGCTATTTCGAGGTGGGAAACCTTTCAGCTTGCAAAAAGGTGGCAAAGGTGGTGGTTGGTGGCTTAATCGTGCATCCTATTTGGTAGGGTTGGTGGCGGCATATATATGTCACCACCATGGTAGGCCAATGCGGTGAGCCGATCATCCCACACGGCGGTGGTGGCTGATATCTCGACAGTGCATCATGTGTGGTTGATGCGCACGAGGTCGGCCTGATCTTCTGGAGAGAACGATACGTCGATTTGCGAGATGAAGATGTTGTGATATTCGGCTACCAACCAGCAAGGGCAAGAAACCGGCAATCGCAATACCACCAACTCAAGTGTTATCAACCATGTCCAACACGATCGATCTTAAATCCCTGCGAGCAATCGAGAATCTTGCAAGAATCAAGTAGATAGCTATTGGAACAAACCAATATCTCAAATCAAAGGTGAGGTTCTGTTTCCCGTATCGGGCGGTCTAGTCAACACGCGCAGTCTCGGGGAGACACACACAAGGGGTCTACCAAACACAACAAAACCTAAACGACAACATACGACGGCGGATGCCATATATAGAGTGGCGACCAGCATAGGGGCGCCGTCCACCACCCTAGGGTCGGCCACCACCAAAACCCTAAGATACATGGCCATAGGCCCAAAAATAAGGTGGCGCAACACCCTGAAATTGTGGCCCGTGAACTTCTTCTGTGTTTTTTCGACGCTGCTGGACGAATTTAGATGTGTGGACGGATCCATTGGAAAGCTTATCTCCAAAGCTTTCCAACGAGTGGTCGCACGCCAAAATCGGAGTTCGGGATCCCGAGTTACGTCCATTTGAAGTCGACGTGCTACTGGATGGCCGAACCGGACTTTCTAGTATGTTGGGCTTCCATATGGGCATTCCTTGGTGCGTGGGCCTTCCTCGTGGTGCATGCTTGATGCGCTGGTCCTTTTTCTTGGGCTTGAAAGGGCGAGCTCCTGGATTTAGGCCCCTAGGCGATGACGGAGTCGTAGCGTCGAGTGTGGGCGAAGTAGATGGTGCGGTCGGAGAGGAAGTAGATGAAGTAGAGGCAGCGGTCATATCCTTCATGTTTATGTCCTCATCAGTGGTGGCAACAACGAAGCTGAGCATCGCGTGCTCTGCGGCGCAGGCGATAACGGGGGGTGGCTGGTGTACCTATGAAGCACCCTATACGAAGGTTACAGGTTGATAGCTAACATCCTTTTTCTAACATCTTGCCCGAGCATCCTAGATGGCAATAGGGACTATCCATTAGGTCAACCTTAGCATATGCCTCACTTTGTTGTTAGCAGTGATAACTGGACAATTGTCACGGTGTATTGCAAAGGAAAACATAGTACAATATATATAGCCAGACAGTCTTCCATATCTCAGCCATTGATTTGCAGAACATTATCGAGGAGATTAGGAAGGACGTCAGAGCATTAATACATGTGATCATAGGGATCACGCGTGTGGCGATATCATGGCATATACACTCTAACACTCCCCACACAACTACATCGGTCGAGGCATGAACACTCTGCCTGGACCAAGAAGCTTGCACTCCCTTGTAGTGACCAGATAGGCTCAGGAGGGCCTCCAAGATTGTCGGTCCGAGGAGGGCAGCTTCCCGAGTTGTGTGCATCTTGGGGTGGTGGATTCTCGTCAAGGGCAGCTCAGGCCCCTTTCGACCAAGGCCCAATAGGATGTGTCCTTACAAGGGGACAAGCCCTTCTATTGAGAGCAAGCCTTGATCCCCGACAGTTCCGATCGGTGAATTGTTCTGAAAAAGACAATACGGACTGTTGGCGGCTCCACGAGATGCATCACCCGCCGCTCGTCAAATTCCCTTAGCGAAACAACGTTTCGCTCAAGAGAATTAAACTTCACATGCCAGCAACTCCATCAATGTCTTGATGACCACAGGTATTGATAGGAGTCAACCGTCAAATTCCTCTAGCGGAAAATCATCTCGTTCAGGCAAACAAAGTCCCGAAGACCCGCGGTATCGTGGAGATCTCAATTCCATGGTATCGACCAACTATCCCGATGACGAACATCTCATTAAAAAAAACTCCAATGATATTAGCTCTGGTGATCAAGTCCCATCTACACCCATGTCCAAGCATGGATGCGCGAGGATGCCCCCGATGACATCGACAAGCTCTCAACTTCAACTCCATAATCATGCACCCCGCTCAACTACAATCATCGTGGCGCTTCACGACACAAGTTCAAGCGACACGGGCTAGGGATCATTTTTTTTTAGCAAAGGGGTAGGACATGGGCTGGGGATCATCAAATTTACGGTTGTGTTAGGCATTGGATGGTCACAAGATGATGAGAAGGAGAAGGCAACTCAACAGCTTAATCGAAGGTGTTTCTTGCAAGGTGCAACCACACATGGATGTAATTAAGTGGGTGACCTTTCAAGGCCCCAAGATCTCAAACCATACAATCGCCTGACTCAGATGTCTAGCCAACCTGGCTTTTGAGCGCAATAATGAAATATAAGTGTCTATGTCTCCTTTTCTTTTATGTATTCCATATACACTGGCATGCCCACAAACTTTCCTCCGTCGCGACTTTGTGTGTGTTAGGTTTTATGTCAAATATGTATACAAGTAGACATGGACTTTGTGTTGTAATAGACAGTGTTGGTTTAGAGTTGTAGTTGGACTCTAGCCAGGCCTCTACTATATAAAGGTAGGCAACTCTGTATAACCAGGTCAAAAACTTCATAATAGTAGCATAGGCGAGAGAAGGTCAGCGGCCAGAATGTGGTCGTGACCAGGTCAGCCGGTGTTCTGCAGTATTATGGTTTGAGGAGGAGCGCCCATAATCATATCCTCCTAGATGTAGACGAAAGTTGAACGGTGTTACCATACATCGCGTCTCCTGCTGTCATTCGTGATCTTGCATTGGCGCAAATCCTAATAGTGTGCGTCACACTTACACCCATTTTCTTCTCTTCCTATAAAATATGTTAGCAAATGTTGCAAAACAAAGATCGAACACGAGACAAGATTTTTACGTGGAAAACCCTTGCGGGAAAAACCACGGGCGCCAACCGGCGAAATCTACTATATCAGATGAGAGTACAAAAGCAAGGGAATAACAATTGAGTCTTGTATTCCCGTGCGGCTTACAAGAGGTATATATAGGGGTGGACAAAACTGACTGCAGTCAAATACAGAAACAAATCCGCTAATCACCATGACCAAACCGTGGGCCTCTAGGCGTCTCCATAAGACTCACGTTAGAATTCGAATCATAACTCAATAAACTCCACCTTGAAACGAATTCCCATCTTCTAGCAAATGAAATATCATCAATCAACTCACTTTAATAATAAAAATCACCGCGCGCCAAAAGCCACTAGGACTTAAACTTTAATACCAACTAAGCTTGAGCAAAGCTCAAACTTAGCAGCAGGAACTGCCTTTGTCATCATATCAGCAGGATTATCATGAGTACTGATCTTGCATACCTTAATATTACCTTGAACAATAACATTACGAATATAATGATATCTGACATCAATGTGCTTTGTTCTTTCATGAAACATTTGATCCTTTGTAAGACATATAGCATTTTGACTGTCACAGAATAAATTTATGCAAGATGAATCTCCACAAAGCTCAGCATACAAACCTCTTAACAAGTAGCTTCTTTACATGCTTCAGAAATAGCCATGTACTCAGCTTCAGTGGTGGATAAAGCAATTGTAGCTTGCAAAATTGCTTTCCAACTAATGGCACAACCACCAATAGTAAAGACATAACCAGTGAGAGACCTTCTCTTATCCAAATCAGCAGCATAATCAGAATCAACATATCCAACAAGTCCATTTCTAGTTTTGCCGAACTGCAAACTAGCATTAGAAGTGCCACGCATGTACCTGAAAATCTATTGTACAGCCTTCCGATGTACTTTACCAGGATTAGCCATGTATTTACTGACCAAACTCATAGTATGAGACAAATCAGGACGAGAACAAACCATGGCATATATTAATGAACCGACAGCACTAGAATAAGGAACCTTGGACATATACTCAATTTCTTCATCAGAGTCAGGAGATTAAGAAGATGACAATTTAAAGTGAGGAGTAATGAGAGTACTGACTGGTTTTGCTTCTTGCATATTGAAACGACGAAGGACTTTATCAATATAACTTTGTTGGCTAAGATATAACAAACCAGACTTTCTATCCCTTACAATCTCCATGCCAAGAATTTTTCTCGCTGCACCTAGATCCTTCATCTCAAACTCACTACTTAATTGTGCCTTTAAAGTAGTGATCTCTTGCTTGCTTTTGGCAGCAATCAACATACCATCAACATATAACAATAAGTATATAGATGACCCATCAACAAATTTAATATAAACACAGCTATCAAATTCAGATCTTTTAAAACTATGTGCGAGCATAAAAGAGTCAAATCTCTTATATCATTGTCTCGGGGATTGCTTTAAACCATAAAGAGATTTCTTTAACTTGCAAACAAAATTTTCTTTACCAGGAACAATGAAACCTTCAGGTTGGTCCATGTAAATTTCTTCCCCTAGTTCACCATGTAAAAATACAGTCTTTACATTTAACTGCTCAAGCTCAAGATCACGCATAGCCACAATACTAAAGAATGTATGAATGGAGCTATGTTTCACAACCGGAGAGAAAACATCATTATAATCAATACCTGATATCTGGCTGAAGCCTTTAGCAACTAATATTGCCTTAAATCTCATGGGTTCATTTGGAGACACACCTTCCTTTCTTTTAAAGATCCATTTGCAGCGAACGGTCTTCTTTTCGTTAGGCAAACGAACAATTTTCCAAGTACCATTCTTTTCAAGTGATTGCATCTCCTCTTGTATGGCAGAAATCCACCTGTCGCGATCACTAGAGATAATTGCTTCAGTATAAGTAGAAGGCTCTGCATTACCTTCCACCTCTTCTGCACAGTTTAGAGCATAACCAGTAAAATTACACTCTTCAATCAAGCGAGTAGTACGAACAATGTTCCTTCTTGGTCTATCAACTACAATAGAGTGTTGTGGAGGCTGCACAGCAGGAGAAGAGTGCTCAACAACAGGTGAGTCATCAACAAATGAAATAATATCAGGAACCTGTGTAGTTTGGACAACAATATCATCATCATCAATTACATGATCTTCATTATCCAAGTGCTCCATCTGCACACTTACTTTCTGTTGTCCTTCATCAGATGTATTATTAGACAGATTCTCATTAAACATAACAGATTCATTGAAAACAACACTTCTACTCATTAGAGTCTTTACGGTTTCAGGATTCCACAACTTATATCCCTTAACTCCTGAATCATAACAAAAAAATATGCACTTAACTGCTCTAGGCTCAAGTTTTCCATTATCAACATGTGCATATGCAGTGCAACCAAATACTCTCAACTGTGAATAATCAGCAGATGCGCCAGACCATACCTCAATGGGAGTCTTCTTGTTGAGAGCTCTAGAGGGTGACCAATTTATCAGGTAGCAGGCGGTGGAGGCTACCTCAGCCCAAAAGCGCCTGCCCATGCCAGCATTGGACAACAAACAACGAGCCTTGGAGATGATGGATCTGTTCATGTGCTCAGCTACACCGTTCTGTTGAGGAGTGTACGGAATGGTGTAGTGCCTGACAATGCCTTGTCTTCTGCAATAAAACTTAAATGCACGTGAACAAAATTCCATCCCATTATCAGTACGAAGGACTTTTACCTTCCTTTCAGTCTGCCTTTCTACCATAACCTTCCAGTCTTTAAAAGCAGCAAAAGCATCATATTTATGAGGAGGCGTGCTCTGCTTCGCTGCACCCCGTGTGTCTTCTCTGAATCGTCAATCCATCGCGCTTTCCCGGCAACCGCAAGCCTGACGCCCATCTACATTTCCACCACGTTTAGCGGTTTAGGTATCGGATTCGGACACGGCCTTGTTTGTTTCAGATTAACGTACCTGCGTTTTACTGTAGCAAATTTGTGACCCACTCAAAACATGTTTTAAAATAAAAAAAATTAAGATTTTTTTGCGAACTTTAAGAAAAACTATTTAAAACCCCACAAAAATAACTGCAAAATATTACAACATTTGACCTATACAAAAATAACAAATTTTCATTTAATTGAAAATTTAATTTAATTTAATTTAATCTAAAACTAACAAGGAATCGAACCCTTCCGCCTGCTGCACTCTGCACAAAATAAGAACGTGACTATAAACTGGAGGTCCGATAAAGGGAAAAAGATCGGGCGTTTGTTTTACTACATTGGAAATTCAAAAGTTTTAGATTTAAAATTTGTAAAATGATTTCTTTTGAGAGTGGAGGAGAAAGCGGTGCATGTCATCTCATTAAGAAAAAAAATAACACATGTGGTAACCACCGAACGCAAGGAAACATATGATCAATGACACCAAAATCATGCGTATAGGGACAAATGACATTAAGTTCGTTAGCCTTTTACGGGTGACACTGCACACTCAAATTGCTTGCATGTATGACATTAAAGCCCTTTTTGGTCCATTTTTTATATTTTTCCTACTTCCACAACATTTTTGCCAATCTTGTGGATGAATTGACTAAGTGTCCCTATTCTCTCTCATTTTCCCTCTCTCATTGACACCCAGCCCCCACCCTCAGCCTCTCCCTTTTCTTCTTCTTCTTCTTCTTCCATCCTTTCTTCTTTCTCTTCCTCGTTCCCTTCTCTGCATCTTAAATTACATAGATGGAACTAATAGACCCCTATAGTAGAAGTAGAGTTGAGCCTTGAGGGTTTCCCTAATGGTGGGGTGCATATTGTCATGTAGCGAATAAAATATAGGAGAGGCATGTGGATGGACAGTGAAAAGACAATAAATAATGGATGGGATCAGGATTTGGTCCTGGCACTGGGATGACCTAACCGAGAATCTTTTAAGTTGCTGGTGGGCATCGCCGCAATTTTCTAAAAGAAAAAGGTAGCCTTTACGATCGGCCCAAGAGTATTAGTTTAGGCCCAACGCAGTAGGAGAAAAAGAGTCCGGGAGCACGGGAGGAGACGGCCCAACAAATCTACCGACTCTCACGGCCCAACCAAGCAAGCAGCAAGAAGCAACCCCATCCGCTCAGGTAAAAATCTTACGACACACCCGCACGCGCCGCCAATGGCGACGCTCGTGCCGTGCCATCCACCGCCAGCAGCGGCCGCGGCTGGTGCTGGCCGCCGCCTCCTGCGGCCCCTCGCCGCCCCCTCTCGCCGCAGGCGCCGGGCCGCCACGATCTCCCCGCGCGCGTTCGGCCGCGGCGACTTCGACGGCTTCGTGCGGCGTGCCTGGCGCGGCGCCAACGCCGGCGCCGAGCGCTTCGCCTTCGAGGCGCGCCAGGCCGCTCAGCACCTCGACGGGAGGTTCTCGATCTCGCGGCGCCTGGCCGATGCCGTACGCGCCGCCCGAGCCCGTGCCGTGGAGATCGACGCCGAGCTCGGCATCGGCCGGCGGTGGCGCTCTTTCTCCGTAGACTTCTCCCGCAACTGGCCCAGGGTTCCGACGCTCTTCAGCCTTATTAACATTTCATCCATGCAGTTGCTTAATTTGCGGTTAATTTCTCTTTTGCTGTGCAGTACCGGAGGGAGCTGAATGACTTCATGGCTACTCCTATCGGAAGAGCTTTTGCTGTGAGTTCACTACAAGCTTCAAATCACTAATATTTACTTTCTAAATTTAAATTAGTTGTAGTTCAAGCGTTTCATACTCGTTCACAGCGATCATCACTGCCTAGATATTGCTTATGATCTTCGTAGGTTTTGGACTTTTGGTCTAGTTTAGGAATACTGGATTAGTTGTTGGCGACATATTGCCTGTTAATTGTGCGTAAGGGCATCCACAATAGCTAGAGCCAATACTGCTTCTAAGACAGGACCCACAATGGACCTCTAAAGCTTAGACTGGCTCTTCCTGCAATAGTTAAGAGGCAATAGCGTCTCTAAGCTTGCGCCTAGATGCTCTAAGGAATTGATTGTTCTAAATCAAGGTCAATTACAATGCACGCCTGTTGCATTGGTTAGTTGGCATGAGTGACTTTAGTTTTAGGCCCTGCTTGATTCAACTTAAATCAGATTATAAATGAAAAGTCGAGGGCCCTCAAACAGCAGCTTGAAAAGTTTTTTTAAAATATTAAAAATAGTTTTGAGATATTTGAGGAGAGCCATTAAAAACATCACAAAAATGACTAAAAAGTTGTACAACATATGGCTTATACAAAAATAACAAAATTTTCATTTAAGCTGATTTAAGCTGACCCGTGCTAATGGAAATTGATACCTAATAGTGGATTAAATTCCTTAAGCCTAATAAATGCCTGATGCTTCTTGTGTGGTACTAGTCATTTTTGGAGGGCTTAGGTCCCTTTTGAAAATCTCACGCCTAAGTTAACCATACTTCCGGAGCTTGATCATGAGAACCCCGGGTGCTTAGCAGTGTAAAGGTGACATCTGTAAACTGGGCATTTTGATTGCCACTGTTTGAATAATTTATTTATGCTTCTTGAAAAGTAAGAAAAGCTACATCAAGAGAGTATTCAATCACTTGTGTTTTGAATATTCATCATCTTTATAGATTTCATGTATTGAGGAAAATCTGTGAGAAATCTATCATAACGTAGAGTATCTATCATAATATCTGCTATTCTGGGCATCCACCTTTTCCTTCAGCTCTCATTTCCAGCTCTCATTTCCATGAAACCATGTAAACTTAGATATTTTGAAGATCCAAATATTAGCAGTACGAACTTTCAGGACCTTTAGCCTCGAGTTTCTGGTTTACCATTGTATTATGACTATGTGCTGCGATCAATTACATTCTTTTCAATATCTCATGAGTTAACTATCTTTTCTCTTTATGCAGACACTCTTTTTTATTTGGTTTGCACTGTCAGGGTGGTTATTCAGGATTTTCATCTTCAGTACATTTGTGCTGCCTTTTGCTGCACCTCTTCTTCTTGGGACCTTGGCTAATAGGGTTGCCATTGAGGTAAAAGATCATGTGTGACTTTATTCTTGCTTGTATTTTTTTTACAATTCCCAGGTGTTTGTTTGTACAGCATTACATTTCCTCATGTTATATTTGGAGGTAGAGTTTTGAAATTTTATTTCACATCTGACTATGTATACTTGAATTGCCCCCCACCCCACCCACACACATTGCAATAGAGTTGTTTACTCTAAATGTAAATGCACTACTACTACATGACTTGCATGGTCTCCTGATATATATGCAGCATAGTGCTTAGTACGTTGATCCTCATGCTTGCACTTTAAATTAATTACGTGGTGTTTGTGGATGGTAGAAGGAATCACCTGCAACATCACTATTTTTTTTTTATGTGGTAGTAGTTAGCTATACTATCCTAGCAGTTACTGATTTACGAAGTTTAATTTCCAGGGAACATGCCCAGCATGTAAAAGGCGGTTTGTGGGCTACCGCAACCAAGTTATTCGGTGCATGAATTGCCAAAATATAGTGTGGCAGCCAAACACTAGGTCTTTTGGTGGGGCTGGCAGTTCAAGAAGCTCAGGACCTGATGTAATTGATGTGGAGTTTGAGGAGAAGTAAGGGCATGCTCCACCGTACAAATCTGCGCACGGGGGAAAATAGAGAGTTAGTAGACTAGGTTGAGGCTGCAATTTGTGAGCTGCTGTTGTTTGTATCCGCTGTCATTTCAGTTGTTTGTGTTGTATAATATGTGCTCTTTGGTTGATTTGAATAAAACAAAGTTTCTGTCAAATTACGGTCATTATGTCTTATTAGGATGTTTGGCATGCTGCACCTTCCTTCTGATGCATCCTTATTTTGTTATGCAGAAGTTTTTTTTTTGCTTCAGGTTAAGAAAATATATGGTTACCATTGTAAGCTTCACTGTTGTGAACAAAATAATGATTACTTACAAATGTACCATTGTTGAATAATATTCAATCATCGTTGCGACATTTTTCTCCTTTTTTCTTTCCACTAGACCTGGCTGATAGTGTGAAGAAGCGTGGCTTCCTTGTTAGCTAGGGAGAACAAGACTTGAGCCAACGGGTTGGGTCAGGACGGGTGGAACAAAACCAGACCCGACCCAAAACTTGAAATTCTAAATCCGACCCGAACCAAAAATGATCAATGGCACAAAATCAAACCCCGAATCTGAATCCATCAGTAGCCAGTAGCAAATTTATTCCATCATCTAAACAAACTGTTTAACATGGCAAGTGTACATGGAATATCTCAAGTGTAAACGATGAGTCTTTCTTGCTAGAATCTCTTCATTTTCAAAAACAGCCAACATAAATATTAGCTCTTTCGAAAATTTTGCAACCATTTTTTTTCAAAGACCTGCTACGTAGACGCCACATGACAGCCCAAAATTTGAAGGAAATTTGACCTCGCAGGTCATTTTAAAACGAGATAAACGTTCCATTTCTTTAATAAGAAAGATAAGAAAAACACCTTACAGGAAAACTACAATTTGTTTTCACTTACCCAGTAATAGAACAGAAGAGGATTGAGAAAAAAAAATTTGTTGGAATGCGTGTGGGTATGATAAGTACTTACTGAACCCTGTCTTCAGTAAGCACACGGGCAACATCATTATTTTACATTGTACTAAACAATGACACATATAACTTTAAAACACTTACACTATTATACAACAATTTTACCCTTATTTTTGGTCCTCCAAGAAGCAGTCATGGGAGCTGGAAGCTGTTGCTATCCTTATTCATATCATATGGTATATTCGTGTGCGTGCCAAACTAGCATCACCATGTCTCTCTTGCTAACCAAACCATCGACAATGACATGCTGCAGTAGGTGTGCAGTTCATCTAAAAAAAGGTCATAACCGTTTTATTTTGATGATATTTACAAATATTTATGTCAGGAATTAAGTTCCGCCTTTCTCGGATAATGAAACATCTCTTTGTGTTTTTTTGGGTATCCCTTTGCCCATTGGCTGCAAAAGTATAGCTACCTGGGATGATGGTGTCATGTCGGGCTAGGCGTTAACCGATGGTTTGTTGATCAAGATATCGGAAGCCTTGTTGGTTAAATCTTTTCTCGTTGCTACGGTTCGACCCGTGATGGAGGAGCGCGGTAGGGTTCTATGGTTGCGCTGACATGTCACGTAATTCTAGGAATTAGTTACCATTCAAGTTCAAATTCATCCTTCTTGCGCGAGGGTAGATTAGCATGATATTCTCGATACACCATACACAACACGCCTTCATCATTCATCTTGGGAAAAAGTCTATATTACACCATGAACTATGACTCTTCGTCTACATACCCCCTTGAGCTACGAAATCAGATATCCTACCCCGTAAAACCGTGAAAAAAGGTGCAGATAACCCCCTGCGATGGTTTTTTGAGCGGTTTTTTCCATGTGGCTGGTGAGGTGGATGCCTATCATAGAAATAAAATAAAATAAATAAAATTCCACCTTACTGGCCCATATCATGTGGATGCCGATCATGTGGCAGGTGAGTTTACAACAAAAAGAGGCTTTCTGATCTTGCAATTCAGAAGTAAGATCGGCTCGAGAAGCTCATTCTCAATCGTCAATAGCTTGTTTTAATTTTTTTTTATGAGTTCTTGCTGTGAAGAAGTAAACAACAAACTAAAAGCAACACAATAGTTTGTAAGCCCTCTATGTTCAGAGCAACAAATATTGTTTATAACCGTTGTTCAGGATAAAGAACAGTATGTCAATCTTAGACTAACTCTAACAACCAACAAGTTTTATAGGTCCAAGATTAGATGCAGCATTATTTTGCAACCATGATAAAGAAGAGTATCTCAATATTAGACTCCATACATAGTTTTCATCTAAGCGGTAATATTTATTTGATGAATACTATGGGGATCCGACGATTCAGCTCCACTGGTATAACACATTGTTAAGGGAGATCCGGATTTTTATTATCTCGTGAGGATTTGAACCATGGACGGGACAGCTAAGTACCTTAACATTTGTCCTAGGACATAATTCACCTAAGAGGTAATACTGGCTACAACATTTCAGACGAACCAAACATGATCTTAATGAGCTCCCTTGATTTTTAAGTAGGAAAAAATCGAGCCATTTCATTAGAAATTCCTGTGTTTGACCTAGTCGTTTCTGCCATCTTAGCACGAGCCATGCCCTCCCATTTGGCATACCGTTCTAGAGTATTTTGGGCCTGGAGGCACCGCTATCCGCTGTCGGTGCTGGAGCCTGGAGAGGTCAAAACGGGCATAAGTTTGGCTTGGAGCGAAATCAAATCGAAACTTGAAATTAAATTTTACTAAAACGCTACGCTACGCTAGGACGAAATGTAAAGGCCGAAAAAAAGTAGCAGCATGAGCATGAGAGCGAGGGGTTCCTGTACTGTCCATTTGTCCTCCGTTGCAGTGGTTGCACTTGCCGCCTCGTCTCCTCCCTCGGCCTCGGATGCGTCGTCGATGACGCTGCCGCCCGCGAGCGACCAAGTCAAAGCAGCACCCCCGCACCACCAATCCCCTCGCCGACCCCCCCCGCTCGCCGGCAAGCCCCCGCCCCCGCCCCCGCTGCCGCCGCTTTTAAAGATAGAAGCTAAGTCGCCGTCATTAAAGCTGATGTTGTTGGTTATCATCGGCGTTGGTTTGTTCCTTGTGGAGTTGTGCTCCTTTATTCAGGTTTGGTTGGATTTTGATGCGAAGACGATGCTTGCTGCTAGGGGCTTTTCAATCCACTGCCTGAATGAGTCGCTCCGGAACTCGTCGATGTCGGCCATAACGTTTTTCTTTGATGCCGGCGTGGTGAGAAGGGGAAGCTTCATACTGTGTTGTTCGATCGGGTCCTTTAGTGAATTTGATGTATTTTCGAATTTGTTTTTGGACTTGGTTGTAATTTTGTTGAAGCTTAAGGAATGAAAATGTGGTCTTCTTCTCAAAAAAAAACATGGGCATAAGTTTGACTTGGAGCGAAATCAAATCGAAACATGGAATCAAATCAAATCAAATCAAACAAACGTAGCAGCATGAGCATGAGAGCGGATCCGGATCCTCTGCCGTTTGTAGCAAAAAGGCAGAGGGGCACTGTAGATTGCAGGCAAAAATGCATGAGTACTGTAGCGAACAGTAGTATACAGTGAAAACACTATTTTATGCAGTGCTAAATAGTACTTTTGAACAGTGTTAAACAGTGTTTTCGCAGTACAAAAGGCACCGTCACTGTTCATCCTCCGCCGTTTTGCCCAACTGCAGAGGATACAAATCCCATGAGAGCATGGGGGAGCGAGGGGCTCTTGTATTGTCCATTTGTCCTCCGTTGCAGTGGTTGCACTTGCCGCCTCGTCTCCTCCCTCGGCCTCGGATGCGTCGTCGATGACGCTGCCGCCCGCGAGCGACCAAGTCAAAGCAGCAGCCCCGCACCACCCGTCCCCTCGCCGACCGCCTCCGCTCGCCGGCGAGCCCCCGCCCCCGCCCCCGCCGCCGCGGCTTTGATCTCGACGCTACCCCGCTCGCTTGCTCCGCCCCCCACGAACCACCCCCTCCCTGGGAGAACACACGGAGACACCAGGTTCGCTTCCTCCGAATTCCTTCCCCGCGCTCCCCCAACCTCCGCTTCGGCTTCCTCCTCCTCCTGCTGCTGCTGCTGTTTACCTCCGCGATCGGGCTCCAGCCCCCAGCTCGCGCTTGGCCGTACGGATTTCCATGGCTTCCGTCTAGTACCCGCCGCTGTGTCCGTGCCGTGCTGGCGGGATCACAACTTCCAGATGCTTCACCGCTCATGGTTGCAGAGAACCGCGTGGATTGATTCGAATCGGGATTCGGGGCTGGTTGCGTCAGCAAATTTAGAACCAGGCTTAGCAAGCGCTGGCGATTGCGATGCTTTTTGCTAGATTAGTTGATGATTCGGCGATTGCTTGTTTCGCCACAACACGGACATCTATTTCGATCCTGCTCTAGCGTACACTATATGAACAGGCTATTCTATCTTTTGGTTGCTCCATGGTTTAAGTAATCCACATTCCAAAATGAAACGGGCACCTAACATGGTCAGGCGCAGTTATTGCATGATTGATGTGAATGCACATGGCACAGCAGCGAAACCTGATGCTTAAAAATCTATTGGCACAGAAGGCTTCCCTGTCTCCCAACTAAATTACATATGTTAGGGTTGTACACATGCTTGGTTTCGTCTAACTCAGCTCCTGATACCTACAGAATGATTACTCACATCCCAATTTGAAGTCACTTCCAACAAGTCATTCCTGCTACTGTTACCGACTCTATTCATCACATCATAGCATCATGCAATAGCCATTGCCCATTAGGACAACCGATTTGATCGTTTTACAGTTTCCCCGATCTTTACAAGCAAATCATAGTCAAGGAATCGTCAATCGCGTGCCCCCTGAAAATTCAACACCACTAGCTCATTGTCGATATCTAGTTTTAGATATTGATTGGGGGAAAAAAGCTGTGGATAAACTGGCATTCATATTACCATATTAGTATTTGTGCTTACGGTTGCATATCTCTGCTGACCGCTCCAGTCTATGCTAATGTCCACAAGCAGCAGCAAGCACTATATTAGTTTGATTTTACACCTGTGCCTTTTCACATCTAATTAATGACTGGGATATCTTAGTCATGAGATATACACTGCACCTGTTCCAATTCATTTAGAGTGGATCCTTATCATTTCCTGCAATAATTTCAGGTTCATGAGGGGCTCAAGAATGAATCCAGGTGACCGTAGAACACGGAGCACAATGTCGATATTAATTGTGATGGGCTTGTGCTGCTTCTTTTATATACTGGGCGCTTGGCAGAAAAGTGGGTCAGGAAGGGGTGATAGTATAGCACTGAGGGTGAATAAAGAAACAGACTGTACAATCTTGCCAAATTTGCACTTTGAGACCCATCATAGCTTAGGCCATGCCAATCCATTTGTCATGAACAGTAAAGTTTTTCAGCAATGCCATATTCGGTACAGTGACTATACTCCTTGCCAAGATCAGAACCGAGCAATGACTTTTCCTAGAGAAAATATGACATACCGAGAGAGGCATTGCCCTGCAGAGAATGAGAAACTGAACTGTCTAATCCCAGCCCCAAAAGACTATGTCACCCCTTTCCCTTGGCCCAAGAGCCGTGAGTATGTGCCATATGCAAATGCTCCGTATAAGAGCCTGACAGTCAAGAAAGCCGTTCAGAATTGGATCCAATATGAGGGAGATGTGTTTAAATTTCCGGGAGGAGGGACAATGTTTCCCAATGGAGCAAAAGCTTACATTGATGAACTTGCATCCGTCATTCCACTTGCTGATGGTACCATTAGGACTGCACTTGATACTGGATGTGGGGTATGTCCACTAAGCACGTCTTTTTATGATTTTCTCCTTTGAAGATGTATCATGTACTAAACTCCTGCTCTTAGTCTCTCTTTATGTTCTTAGTTGGATTCTGCATAGTTTATGCTCTTCCTCATGGCACCAAGTCATCAGATGTTTGTGCCTTAACTCATCTTAGTCCTATTTCTCAGCATTTCACATCTATGAGTAGGCCATTTTTTTTAGCAAAGAGAGTAGGCCATGTTTTTATTTACCTTATTTTACTATGTTATATTTCTTGGTCCTCTTCCCCACTTTGTAGTCGGGAGTGACATTTTTTACCACGTGCAGGTTGCTAGCTGGGGTGCTTACCTGATGGATAGAAATGTTATAACCATGTCATTTGCACCTCGAGACTCACATGAAGCGCAGGTTCAATTTGCTTTGGAACGAGGTGTCCCTGCAGTGATTGGAGTGCTTGGAACTATGAAGCTTCCGTACCCATCCAAATCTTTTGATATGGCACATTGCTCGCGCTGTTTAATCCCCTGGGCATCGAATGGTGAGTAATGTCAACTATGCATAGGCCATTTAATTCTCGTGACAAGTGTTTATTTCCTTCATTCATGAGCTATAACATTTTGCTTCATGCAGATGGAATGTACATGATGGAAGTGGATCGGGTTTTGAGACCTGGGGGCTATTGGATATTATCTGGTCCTCCCATAAATTGGAGGACATATTACCAAACATGGAAAAGATCCAAACAAGATTCAGAGATGGAACAAAATATAATTGAAAGCATTGCTGAAATGCTTTGCTGGGATAAAATTTATGAGAAAGGAGATACTGCTATTTGGAAGAAAAAGGCAAATTCAAATGCATGCCCTAAAAAGAATAAGCGTGCTAGCAAGATGTGCAAAGTTCAAGATCCAGATGATGTCTGGTATGTTCTCTATAGATACAGAATCAACCACTCAGTTATCTGATACTAACTTTATATGCATGCCTGTCAACTGCCCACATTCCATATTCCCATGTGAACTACTGATCCCATACGTAACCCCAAAAATCTTGTAGTAACTATAATAAGTATGGTTTTAGGATTTCAATATGCCAAGAGATCATAGAATTAAGAATCAACTGCACTTCTAGAGGCGAGCTAAGACAGGCATGGATCACTGATTGCAATTATACTACTTATGCTAATGTTCTGTTCACAAAACTGTAATCAAGAAGATTTGCTTTTTGGGGAATTACTCTTAGCTCTGACAATCTGCTAAAATTTCTCAGTGCTTTCATCTATCAGTTTGTTTATTGCCTTTTCTGAATGGTTTACTGCTGTAGGTATAAGAAAATGGAAGCTTGTATTACCCCTTTCCCAGAGGGAGCACAGCTGAAGAAGTTTCCAGATAGGTTATCTGCCTTCCCTCCCAGAATTCTAGAAGGCCGTACCTCGGATGTTACAGAAGAAGCCTATGAGGAGGATAATAAGTTGTGGAAGAAGCATGTCAATGCTTACAAGAGGATGAATAAGTTCATAGGATCTTCAAGGTACCGGAATATTATGGACATGAATGCCGGCCTTGGAAGTTTTGCTGCAGTGCTTGATTCTCCCAGGTCCTGGGTAATGAATGCTGTGCCCACGATATCAGAGAGGAACACTCTTGGTATCATCTATGAGCGAGGCCTTATTGGCATTTACCATGATTGGTGAGTCTTGAAGCTGTCTGTTCTGGTATTAAGTGTCAAATGACATGACTTGTTGATGTGTTGAAACTGTTCTTATTGAATTGTGACTGTGTTGTTGGCAGGTGTGAAGCCTTCTCTACGTACCCTAGGACATATGACCTGATACATGCGAGTGGCATCTTCAGTTTATATCAGAATAAGTAAGTGATATCTTCCGTTCTGATGGCGCAATGGCAATATGTGCCCTTCTCTAATACGGGCTTGTAAAACTTGGTAGGTGTGATTTGGAAGACATTCTTCTGGAGATGGATAGGATTTTACGGCCTGAGGGCACAGTCATACTGCGGGATAATGTTGATGTGCTGAACAAGGTTAGGAGGACAGTGATGGGGATGCGGTGGAAGTCCAAGCTAGTCGATCACGAAGATGGCCCCCATGTGTCTGAAAAGATTTTGATCGTGACAAAAGAGTATTGGGTTGGCAGCGAAACACAAAATAGTTGATAGGATAGATACAAGGCCACTGGTGATTCTTGATCCAAACGAACTTCATGGTGTTGTATCCATTAATAGAGTTTGTTCATAGCACCAGACCTCACCAAATCGTAATTGAGGTACCATAGTCAAACACTGTTTTGATGTCCTGGACATTGGTTGTGCATATATTGTTCCAGGGCGTCAAGGGGGACGCCGGAGAATCGCCGATACATTTTGTAAGCAAAGGGTAAATACTAGATAATACGATGTACTACTCATGGTCAGTTTATATTACTTGGTAGCCGCCATCCTGTGCTGAGATTAATTTCGTAAATCTGTAGAAATGGACTTTGGCAATGAACTGTGGCCACTGTATTTTTTTACTGATGTACAGCGTAATTTTTTTCCTTGCGAGTTTGAGCCATGAGGTAAATTAAGGTTGGCGTTGTTTCTGGTGTTGTATCCATTAGACCATTACGGTGGGAGTTCCATCTTCGTACCCATAACTAAAATAAATGAGCACAAAGCGAAGGGCTAGTGTTGCTTGGATACGAAGGTACTTTATGGTGAGTCATGTGGATTTTACTGGGGTTTTAGCACGGCTCCACTATGGACCGATAAATTGGCAGCAAACGCTACGCAGTTTTATCCAGGATTTTATTAGGGGGAGGGGGGTTGGTGGATGTCTCCTTCTCTCGCAACAAGTTATACCAGCAATATCGCCTGGACAAAACGGCGACTAAGTAGCAAAAAAACATCCGAGTTGCGCCAGAATAATTCCAAAGCAAAATCAACCGGCACTCGGGGCGTGGACTTGGGTAAACGCCTGAGATGAGCCTGACGCATGCATGCATGTTGCTGTGTGACATTGGCAATCTATGCAGGAGCTGGTCTATATAAAGCTAGCTAGCTATACTTAACCCCGGAGAGCCAAGTTATTAGTAGCCAGAAGAGCGAGTGCTTGTTGTGATATCACAACAAGTAGAGTAGAAGAGGAAATAAGAGATGAAGGCGATGATGAGGAAGCGCTCCTCCTGTTGCATGGTGCTTGTGATGGCCGTGCTGCTCATCTGCGCCATGCACGCGGCCCCCGTGCAGGGAGGTATATACGTTTATGCCCGCCCACAGCCGCTCCAAATTAACCGTCGTCATCAGTTGGCTGAAGCTCTTCATTTTGCATCTACACCTTAATTAATTTGCTTGGCTAATTAATCGGACAAACATGTATATATTTTAATGTGATACGAGTACATGTGATGCAGGGAGAGCTACGGCGGCATTCGATCCCATTCCTAACAGTGGGAGTTCCACCGATGTACCCATAAATGAGCACAAAGCGAAGGGCTAGTGTTGCTTGGATACGAAGGTACTTTATAGTGAATCATGTGGATTTTACTGGGGATTTAGCACGGCTCCACTATAGACTGATAAATTGGCAGCAAACGCTACGCAGTTTTATCCAGGATTTTATTAGGGGGGTTGGTGGATGTCTCCGTCTCTCGCAACAAGTTATACTAGCAATATCGCCTGGACAAAACGGCGACTAAGTAGCAAAAAAACATCCGAGTTGCGCCAGAATAAATGAAAAAATCCAAAGCAAAATCAACCGGCGCTCGGGGCGTGGACTTGGGTAAACGCCTGAGATGAGCCTGACGCATGCATGCATGTTGCTGTGTGACATTGGCAATCTATTCAGGAGCTGGACTATATAAAGCTAGCTATACTTAACCCCGGCCGGAGAGCCAAGTTAGTAGCCAGCAGAGCAACTGAGCAAGTGCTTGTTGTGATATCACAAGTAGAGTAGAAGAGAAAGAGATGAAGATGATGATGAGGAAGCGCTCCTCCTGTTGCATGGTGCTTGTGATGGCCGTGCTGCTCATCTGCGCCATGTACGCGGCCCCCGTGCAGGGAGGTATATACGTTTATGCCCGCCCACCGCCGCTCCAAATTAACCGTTGCCATCAGTTAGCTGAAGCTCTTCATTTTACATCTGCACCTTAGTTAATTTGCTTGGCTAATTAATCGGACAAACATGTATATACTCTAATGTGATATATATATACACGTACATGTGATGCAGGGAGAGCTACGGCGGCATTCGATCCCCTGAACCCCGGCAGCACGCCTTCTGTTCCTCGCGGCCAGCCCTATACCCGTCGATGTGGGAGTCTCTACCAATGCCCACCTGCTGGAGCGCCCTAGCTACCTCCTTCCATGCCCCTCGACCAGTACTGCCATATATATATATTACCACCATCACCTACACATCAGTACATCACATATATGTATACTCCATGCATGCATGCGTCTAAATGTCAGCGTTTAAGAGGCCGGCTGGCTCTCTGATGAGCGCTTGTGCGTTTAATGGTATCTATCTTTATGATAATCGACCAGTGATGATATATTACAACGTACGGGATATCATGTAATGGGCACCATATTATCATGTAATGTAATCCACCTTTTCTGCTATTCTTTGCTGACAACATGCTAGCGATGGTTCACTCTTTTTTTTTTGGCCATAAAAGACTCGAAGTGTGCCGAGTAGCTATATATATTCATTAAAACAACTCAAATTTTGCTAAAAATTAACCAGTCAAAAGCCACTTCTAAAAATTTTGAATTACAGCAGGATTAATGCGTAGCCTTTTGTATAATAAAGGGTGGATATGTATAAAAAATCAACCGAACTAGCTACAAATAAAAAAAAACCTTTCGTCGAGAAAATTGGCTGGTTCTCATTTTGAAGGCAACAGGGACAGGGACTGCCTTGGCTTCCACCGATTCCTCGCAGGTCAGTACATGCCCGTCCTATTCTTCTCGCAACCCACCACCCCAGACGCCACCTCCTCCCTCTTGGCGTCATTGGATCTATGGGTGGCGTTAGGCTATGGCAAAATGCATGGGCTCATGCAGTAACGAGCCTGAACCTTATTATAATTTTCTAAGATTGAGTGTAGGGAAAAAAAAGGTTTTTCAAGGAATAGAAACACACCGAACTCTTTAACACCCTTTTTGGCTCCTATATATAGGTTGTGTAATCGTGATCATCGAATGCAATTCCAATGATAATGTCGGTTATCTGTCACATAGAATTGAATTGATGATTCCAAATCTAAATCTAAAAAACATCATAGAAATAGAACGAAGTCTTGACTTAAACTTATCATTTGTCTAGAATTTATATATGCTGAAAAATTGCATAAAGCATGTGCTCACACCATCTTGTTTTTATAAAATCAATTGAATACGTTGGAGATGATTTTGTAGGCAGAGAAGTTAACTAATTCGTAAAAGTTTCAAGGATTAAATCAACATGTGGGCCACAAAACTGTAGTTTATATAATAAAAATTAACGAATTCACACTAGTTTTTTTTTCATAAATCATTGAAATTTTTAGAGATGATTCAGCGTGCATATAAACAACTTTGTGTAAATTGTGATACGCTAGAATGTGCATGTAGGACCTTTTTTTTTGCAACAGGGGCACACCCCGATTTCCATTTCCAAGGAAACGAAAACAAAGTTCTTCACAATACTTCTAGCCCGCCAGGATAAGCAAAAGATAACTAGTAGCAAGAAACAAAAGCTAACAAAACTAACGACCTCCCAAAAAGAGTCCTCTCATTTTGAAAAGGCCACCTCCTAGTTTCTTCCGTATAGAGGAAAGACCAACGCCTATCAGCAACATGTACCAACCACAAGACAGTAAGACAAAAGCAAGTCTCATCTTACAGACTCCCCACTCGCACTACAAAAGCCTCCAACCAACATCTCCCACGCAAACGATTTTTTTTCAGCAAACAGGGGCTGTATGAACATCAATCCTTGGGGTCCACCTCCTGATCCTTATCCCCTTTGTCCTTCAAGTCGTTTAGAGTAGAGAAAATCCTCTCGATCCCCAGCTTACACAATTCTTGATCATCTACCTTCATCAGACCTGTCCAATAACATAGATTAGCACAAGTATTATAAGTGATTTCTTCCGGAGACATGATGTGTTTGCCCTCAAAACACACCATGTTTCTACGTCTCCAAATCGCCCAACAAACGGCCGCAAAGCCAATGAAACAAAACTTCTTCAGTCCTCTAAAATTGTTAGAGAACCACCCAAAATAAGAGCGAACATCCCCCGGTCTGTTCATCACATTCAAAGCCAAGGCCACAATCCCCATATCACGCAATTAAAGAAAAGGTGGTCAATAGTCTCCATTTCTTCGCAAAAAGCATACTTGGCATCCCCGTACCATCCTCTTTTTCTCAAATTATATTTCACCAGAACAGCCCCATTAAGCAAAAGCCAACAAAACACCTTAATTTTTAAAGGGAGCTTAGCCCTTCATAAATCCTTATACCACGAATCTCTTTCCTCATTTCAAGCTAGGAGATAAGAAGAAGCAACTGAATAACATCTAGATTTCCTTTCAGGGAACCAAACTGCATGATCGTTTGCATCATTTATATGCAAACTACACAGGGCCCTACACACTTCCCCCCATTTTTCAACCAAATCCGATGGGATTCCTCTCCTGAACGCCAAATCTCCTTGATTGGAGAAAGCTTGATCCACCGAAATCATTTGATCTCTACATATTTCAAAAACTCTTTCAACACCTGAGAAAGAGGCACATCTTTCCACCAAATGTCATGCCAAAAACTAACCCCTTTGCCAGAACCAACTTGCATCCCTCTGAAGTTGATATAAAATCTTCTGATTTTCATCAAATCTTTTCAAAAAGCAGAGTCAAATGACTTAACTTTCACCAAAGACAAGGGGTACCTTTCATATATTTCTCTTTTACTATATGTTGCCAAATCCCCTCTTTGGTTTCAAGGTTCCAAAGCCATTTACACAACAAACTGATATTTAAAATTCTAAGGTTTTGCACTCCCAAGCCCCCTTTTTCTTTGGTTTATTAACAATTTCCCACGGTACTTCCTCCTCTCCTCATTCCCTTGCCAAATAAATTTTCTTCTAATCGCATCCAGCTTATTAATCACAGATGAAGGGAGCAAAGCCATAGACATTGAATATAGAGAAATGCTAGAGAGACAAGCATTCACTAGAGTAATTCTCCCCCAAAAGATAGACATTTCCCCTTCCACGCAGACAATCTCTTCTGAACTTTCGCTAGCATATCCCAATGTTTAACAAAGTTCCTTCTATACCCCATTGGCATCCCCAAGTATGTAATAGGAAAAGAACCAATCTCACATGTGAAGTCAGAATGCATGACTTCTCTTTTATAGTCTCCATTGACAAGCAAACATTCACTTTTCTTAAAATTAATTTTCAAACCGAACATCATTTCAGAAAAACTTTCCTACATACGTAGCACATAGAATTTTTCTTTGCTGACAGGCATCGCACAGAAAACTGTCAATACACATGCAAGGAATTTTCCTTGAACAAGTTACTTCATCAGTAACAAAACACAGGGAGTTTACAGGTTACATGTGGAGAGAATTGATCGGTAGATCCGGCGCAAAAAAAAAAAAAAGAATAGGTTACGAACTATATACGACTCTTTCAACAAACACTGGCATTACGTTATTGTCGACGGTTGAGATATCGATCTCAAGTCGCTAAGGTTCTTGAAGATTGAGATAGGAAACACGCCAAACAATGCGAACAGCAACGAACAGGAGGCAGGGGTTTTTATCCTGGTTCAGGCCTCTCGGGAGAGATAATAGCCCTACGTCCAGCCTTTCTTATATATCAAAGATGAAATACAAGAGGTGGCTCGTCGAGACGAACAAGTCTCGGCGAGATTATGGTGTATGCGAAGTGCTAAGGCGCTAGAGCTCTAAGTCAGAGATGTAAACTCCAGCCAGGTCCTCCTAAACGCCTTAGGGGCCCTGTTTATATAGTGCGGAGCAAACCGACCTACCGAGGAATATCGGGCCGGGCTAACTACGAGATCGCAACGAACTCAGTACATGCCAAATATATCCCGAGGCAGATAAGGTAAACTCCTAATCTTGGGGATCACGACTCCTAATCCAATCCGGGAAACCACGTCCGGGTCTTCACGTAGCCGCGCAGAACTCTGTTCGAGCCGGACTCAAACAGGAATCCTAGGCCATTACGCACCGTGCCAACCCGAAGGCTGTTCGGCAGGATGCTCATGGGCCTGATAGAACCTCCCAGGGAGCTGGGCCCTGGTAGGCTGTTCGATTGGGCCGTCAGGGAGTGGGCCATGGCAATGGGCCGTAATTCAATCCCCGACAGCTAGCCCCCGAGACTCAAGTGGAAGGACTCACTAGAGTGGGGTCTTCCTCTTGAGACTCCAAGTCACGAAGAGGGAAATTTTGCTGCTACAAAGACATGTAACAGGCGACAGAACAGGCTATGGTTCAGCCGAACAAAACTTTCTTCGGAACCGAACAAACCCTGCTCAGTGCCGAGCAACTCTGTCGCGTCGAACAGGAAACAACATCCGTCCGAGCAGAGCACTCAGCCTTCGATGCAGAAATCGAAAAAACTAGCCGTTGGCAGATTCCAACGGTAACTTCCTACCGCCGCGCAGTGAAAACAGGCGACCGTTTTAACCAGCCGTTGCGGTAAAAACTAGCCGTTTGTGACAAAACCGTTGCAGAGCCGCTCAAACGGGACTATAAAAGCACCCAAGCTGCCCGCGGCCAGCCACTTCTGTTCTCGCGCCTTTCCTTCCTGAGCCCTAGTTCCAACCGCGCCCAACATCTAAGTGCCAATCTTCCACCGCAAGACCTGCTTGTCCAACCCTGGGAACCGCTATGGCCAAACACATAGCCACTAGCCTGACCGAGGAAGACTTGAGAGCTTGGGAGGAAGAGGGCCACCTGGACGTCGGCAGCTGGAGGCTGCCCGGAGAGGAGGAAACTCCGGAGCCGCTTGAAGGAGAATTCATCAGCTTCGAACAGTTCGCACTGTTCGGGCTGAGGTCTCCTGAGAGCGACTTCGTCGAGGCCTTCTTGAACATCAGCGGATTGGAGGTGGCTAACC
>SPJY01021785.1:4706367-4740632 GCA_005191435.1 Raddia distichophylla
CGAGGGGGGTGAGGGAGGGGCGACGGCAGCCGGAACCGGGAGGAGCGGCGGCGGCCCTGCAGGGGGCGGCGGGCGCGACGGCGCTATCCAGGCGAGGGTAGGAAGAACCGGAGAAGGAGGTGGTGGCGCTGAGAGGCAGGGGAGGCAACACTCGGAGGGTTAGGGGCTAGCGTGAGCCGAGGGGGGTGAGGGAGGGGCGACGGCAGCCGGAACCGGGAGGAGCGGCGGCGGCCCTGCAGGGGGCGGCGGGCGCGACGGCGCTATCCAGGCGAGGGTAGGAAGAACCGGAGAAGGAGGTGGTGGCGCTGAGAGGCAGGGGAGGCAACACTCGGAGGGTTAGGGGCTAGCGTGAGCCGAGGGGGGTGAGGGAGGGGCGACGGCAGCCGGAACCGGGAGGAGCGGCGGCGGCCCTGCAGGGGGCGGCGGGCGCGACGGCGCTATCCAGGCGAGGGTGGGAAGAACCGGAGAAGGAGGCGGCGGCGCTGAGAGGCAGGGGAGGCAACACTCGGAGGGTTCGGGGCTAGGGCACGGGGAGGGGGGCGACGGCGAATGTGCGCTGGTTTATATGCGATGGCAGTGGCGGGTAATTTTCCTTGAACTACGGATGTACTTACGAAGGGCAAAAGGGCAGCGCTGCGAAGACTGTAAAACATCAAGGGGCCTACCGTAACTTTGCCAAGCCGCGGTAGCACTTCCCAGGGACCCGTACGCGAATCTACAAGGATACAAAGGCAAAATCTCAAACCACAAGGGGGTTTCTGCAAACTTGTCAGCGCCTGGAGGGTCTGGATCGGAGGACCGACAGGCGACCAGCGCGGCGCGATCCGACGGCTCTGAGCTAAAGGGCGACGTGGCCGCACGGGGAGCCGGGAAAGCTGAGATGTCGAGCCCAGGGCCAAAGCTGCGCACTGCGCTATGTAGTAGCGCAGCTAATTACCACCAGCACCTACACATCAGTACATCACATATATGTATACTCCATGCATGCATGCATCTAAATGTCAGCGTTTAATAGGCCGGCTAGCTCTCTGATGAGCGCTTGTGCGTTTAATGCTATCGATCGTTATGAACATCGACCAGTGATGATATATGCCAACATACGGGATATCATGTAATGGCACCATATTATCATGTAATGGAATCCACCTTTTCTGCTATTCTTTGCTGACAGCATGCTAGCGATGGTCCACTCCTTTTTTTGGCCATAAAAGGCTCGAAGTGCGCCGAGTAGCTCTATATATTCATTAAAACAACTCAAATTTTGCTAAAAATTAACCAGTCAAAAGCCACTTCTAAAATTTTTGAATTACAGTAGGATTAATGCGTAGCCTTTTGTATAAAAAGGGTGGATATGTATAAAAAATCAACCGAACTACTACAAATAAAAAAACAAACCCTTTCGTCGAGAAAATTGGCTGGTTCTCATTTTGAAGGCAACAGGGACAGGAACTGCCTTGGCTTCCACCGATTCCTCGCAGGTCAGTACATGCCCGTCCTATTCTTCTCGCAACCCACCACCCCAGACGCCACCTCCTCCCTCTTGGCGTCATTGGATCTATGGGTGTCGTTAGGCTATGGCAAAATGCATGTTAGCTGAACACAAAATCTTTGGCCGAAAAAAACACAAAGTAAATCTGGTAATTTTATCGAGCAGAAAACCGATGAAATTAAAGAGTATCGGCGATTTTATCGAATTGATTCTTTGGTCAGCCGCCGAAATCAATTCGACCAAACCATTTTTTAGCAAAACTTATATGACGATTATGGCCAGACCCAATAATTACTTGATATGCCAAGTAAAGAGAGTACTATACGCATCGTAGCTCCAGAGTCGTTAAATATCAGTATGGCAAGCTTTTGTCATCAGGCAGCATGAGTTCATCGGTTAGCCCTGCACAATCAAAATAAATCTGCGAACCAATCATTCGTTTACCTTCTGAAGAAGGTTTGCTTGTCAACAAATTTGTGGTCGTTTGTAGTTGGCCAAGACTGGGCGTTACGGCGGCGCTGGCTTGGTTTGTAGGGGTGGCAGCATTGGGGACTTCGGTTTGGCGGTGCTTTTGGGTACCGGTTTGTTGACTTCGGGGAGAAATCTCTAGGTCTGACCTTAGCTGGTTGTACCTGGCAATGGCGGCATCGTTGTCGCTCCCTTGTTGAAGGCATTGTCTGGAGGGTGAAAACCTATGGTCTGAACTTTACTGCTTAAACCATAGCAACGACGGCATGCTTTTGTGTCGTTTTTTTTTGGAGGCGTTGTTTTTAAAGAGCCTTTATCGTAGTCTAAGTGTTGTTTTGGTGGTGTCCAGTTTTGAAGTTTTGTTGTGTGTTTTAGTTTGCTGCGACAGAATTGTTTTCGTCTTATCGTTTTTTTTATTTTTGTCTTTGGCTCTGTGCATCCTTGCTATGCAGAGGCCGGTTGTGATCTTGGATCAATTGTATCTTCTTGATGTAATTGTCTGAGATCAATAAAGCTTCCTTTGTCTAAAAAATCATTCGTTTACCTGCTCCCAAAGCGAGGCTAATCCTATGCGCATACTTATTTTAGATGAGACTCACATTTCATTTTGTTTATTAATCTACTCAATCTAAGATGTGTTTATGATGGTGCTAAAGAAGGCAACACTATTTCGCCATTAAGATGCAGAGTTAGTAACATGACAACCAGGCGCCTTTCAATCCGAAATCAAAACCAGCAATTTCAATCCCAAAAGCAAAACACACAATTCGGCAAAACGGAGTAGCGCAGGTTGCCAGATGCGATCAGAGCCTGTCGGGATGTATGAGGAGTCATCACCTTGAGACATCAGTGGATTGACAGACTGTTGTTCATACATTTCATCATCACCTCGCATCGCGCTCAAAGCCACACCCAAAATCAACGCAGTACGCAACACAAGAGGAAAAACACATCCGAAGAAGGGAGAAAGGAACCCTAATCTGAGGTAACAGCAGCAGCAAACAAGATCAGATCTGGATCTGGCTGGATGGGAGGGAGGCTCGGAACTTCTTAGAGGATTTGTGCTACCGACACCGGCGAACCGCCTCCGGCACACGGTTTCTTTCCTCATCGCCGCCCATCACCACCGCAATCAAACATCAACAACAGCACAAAAACAAAATCAAACACACCCACCTAATGAATGAAATCACATCAACAATCAAGAACGCAGGCGACCAACGAACGCAGAGAGATCGGAGAGGGGAAAAAAAAATGGAAAGGTCAAGCGTTGCAACACGAATGAAGAGGACGGCCGCGGGGAGGGACTCCGCTGTGCGGCTCATTTTATAGAGGTAAACGATGGGAAACCCTAGCTTCCGACAATGGGCTGTATGGGCCGATCTGGGCCGGCTTTTATTGGGCTTAACTCCCTCCACTTTGCGAAATTTAAAAGTCCGAAAATTAGAGAGGACAATCCGGGAATTTTTAATTTTTTTATTGTTTTATGCAAAAATGTATTCCGTTTTCGACATTAGACACAAATATACCCCGGTCGTTCGTTCAAATCGCGACCAGAACCCTATCAACATTTGAATGCACGACCGGTCCCACATGTCAGTTTGCACAGCGCCAGCCCGCGTCCAGTCGACATTTGAATGCACGAGCGCGTGTGGTCGCGATTTGAGAGCATGACAGGGCCTCGGATTCCCCTCGCTCGGGCCACGGCTCGCGGTCGCTGTTTGGTCGCACGGCATGGCCTGTCGTGGTTTCGTCGCGCGTCAGGTACCTTTAATTGGCTACCCGGCCCCTCACTCCCACTCACTCACTCACACTCACTCGGGCGCACGAGAGGAGCTGCGGGAGGCGATTTCGGAGAAAATTTTGAGGTAATGAGCTTACGTAATATTTGTTAAAATTAGTGGATATTGATTAGTATAAGTGATGTATATTGAATGGAGAGTATATTTGTAAGATTTTTGTGCACTTTTACCGGTTAGATTTGATTATATTTGAAAATTTGGTGAAGTTTGAATGAATGAAACGTTGAAAACTTGATAGGCTAGCCATATAGATTATAAGTGGTGAATGTGGAAGACGATATTTGAACGGAGTGCATGTTTCTACACCGTTTGTGCTAAACCACGGACCCTAATAGGTTAGCCATAATGTTAGACATATTGTTTAGCATTTTGTTGATTAGGAGTGTCGATTGTAGACTAAATATTTGGTTATTTAGGATTTAGTTGGAATGATAGTGTTGTCAACTCACTGTAATATTAGAAGGAAATGCGTACAAATCACGAAGTAATTTATGGAATCGTTTAAAAACAGGTGGATTTTTTTTGTGAATTTATTAGTTTTGGTCATTCGTTGAACTGAGAGATACATGTGTTATATTTTGTCAATGTAGGTGAGATGGCGGACATTATATTTTCAGATATATTATGGGGTCGGTGATATTATGCTTGGTCCTGGTGGAGTAGATTTATCAAACTTCCCTCATGTACAACGCGGCATCAAAAGAGGCCCGGAAAGCTCTTATGGTTGGATTTATGGATGGTTACTGAAAGTGTTCAATTTGGAGGCAGAGAGGTTCCGTCTAGCTATTCAAGCAGTAGTTAGCCGTGCCCCGCAAGGGGTGTTATGAGGAGTTAATACCGATCAAGTCAACGAAGATGTCGAGGGATTATCTCCGATATGCATTGGAGCGCGGTTGGCCGCTAGTACTGTTTGTTCAGTGCTATGAGGTACCCAATACTGAGTCTACAGCAGAGGGGCAATGGGAGGAAGGGGGATGGCATGTGGAAGGAGGCACGGAAAAAGGTTGGGGGGAGGGTGGCGGCACTGAAGTGTTAGATGTGGAGGATGAAGCTTTCTGGGCCGGACGATTCCCACCAACTTGGCCTAATCCATTGTAACATCCCAAAATTTAAAAACCAATTTGGCACATTATTAAATTCTTAAAACTGCATAATTTAAAATTTTTTAAATATTGTGTGGAGCATCATGGCGTCATCATTGCATGCATCATTCTTAAAATAAAATCGTGTATTGAATTTCAAAAGTAAAAAATCCATTTTACAAATATAGTATTTATTTAGTAAATGAATATTTCCTAAAAGCCAAATCCTAAAGTTTATTGGTTTTTCTGGTGATATCTAATTTATGTGGGCTTTTCCCCGGCCCGTTTCCTTCTTCCCCTTTTCTCTCTCTCTCCTTTCCCCCTTCTGTTTTTCCGCCTGGGCTAATCGGCGCCGTTCCGGCCCAAGGTTCTGCGGCCCATCTCCGGCGCCGGCCCTCCTCCCAGCGCGAGAGCGCCGTCGGTTCCGCTGGCCAGTGGGCCCCGCCTGGCATTCTCTCGGGAGCGCGTGGTGCCGTTTTCCTTTCACTGGCATGTGGGTCCCGCCGGTCAGCCGCCCGCCGTCGTCCTCTTCCTCCCGATTGCTCTCTCCTCATTTCCGTGCGCTCGTTGCCTCTCCGTTCTCCGCACGCGAGCCGTGTTTCTCCACTAGTCACCTCTCCTCCCTGCTCCTCACTGACCTTCTCTCCCTGCGCCGCCCGTCCCGTCGCGGCTTAGCCGGGATTAGGACGCTGTCGTGTCTCGTCCTTTCCGCCACGCCATCGCCCTGTAGCAGTGCCGGAGGTCGTCGACCCACCTCGCGGCCGCATTAACTCTCGTCGCCCTGCCGCTTGCCGTGCGCCTATAAAATGGTACACTGCTTTTCCTTGAGCTCCTCCCGGGCGCCGCCGTCTCTGTTTTCGTTCCCAGATCCGGTGGTCCGCTGCCGTCGCTGCGCCGCTTGGTGTCCCTCCGCCTCGGTGAGCTCTCTGAGCATTTCACCTCATTCCATGAAGTCTTTCGGCCAAGGGAATTGAGTTCCGGTTCCGTTCTTCGCCGGCGCCGCGGATACCGTGAGACGCCGCCGCCGCCTCGCGCCGCTGCACCGCCTTTCCCGTGCGTCTCCCGCGCCGCCGAAACCACCTCTGCGATGCTCTCGTCTTCCTCCCTCTCCTGAGCCAGCCAATTGGTTGCGGATGGTCAATTCGCCGCCGCCACATCGTTCTCCGCCGCAGCCGCGCCGGAGGAGGGGAATTGCTCTGTCGCGAGTCGCTGACATGTGGGGCCCGCGCGCAGGCCGCGCCATTGCTGGGCCGTGTTTGCCAGCCGGCCCATCAGCCCGGGGGGGGGGGGACTTTTTCCTTTTCCCTTATGTATTTAATTCCAGCTGCAGTGGAAATTGATTATTTAAAAATAGTTTTACGCTGTAAAAATTTGGTAAAAATTTATAAAAATACCCTAAGTGTTTTTGAACCCAAAAAAAATTTCATATATGCATGTCATGCATGTAGCATTCATGTTTGGTTAAATAAATAGTTTCAGGTGCATCATTTCATGTGAACTTGGGAAATTCTCATAGCATATCTGATTAAATAAAAATGCATTGGAAATAGAATTTCTGCATTTATCTTTAAAACAACATGGCACGAAATATTTTGCTTATGTGTGTTGTATTGTTTTGCATATGCGTGTGTGCGTTTGGGAGGTCAAGCTCCCGAAGACCCGATCGACGACGTCCCCTTCGCTTTTCCCGGAACCGACCAAGGCAAGTCCCCCTTCGATCATATCGTGAATCCATTTTTGTTTATTTAGAAAATATTTACTAGCCTTGAAAATATGCATGCTAGTTTAAAAATGATAAATGCCATATTTACTAGACTTAGATATTATGCCGAATAGAAAGGTAAGGAATATTGTAGGATTAAACCTAAGGCTAAAATATAAATTGTTCATATTTATATACTCTGTTGTGGTAGGATAAATGCTTAAAAACCTTTTGCGGAATGATTCAATCATTTGTATGAAATGAGGATATTGTTGAGAAATGTTTGGGAAAGGGTGATTTAAAGATAGCGCATCAGGGGTGATGCTTAGTAGGAAATGATTTTCCTCTTACACCAAAATCTTTCGATTAGGGAGAGATATTTTGTTGGTTAGTGCAGTGCGGCACCGTTTTAAAAACCGGGCTAAAATATCAACTCTCTCCTAGTCTAAGAACTGCTTATCCTATGATCTTATGAACTGAGCCATTACAGTACGACCTCGAGCCCCGGTATGGGACGGGCCCGATCGTCGGCCCTCGTGGTTGGCGGTCTTGTGGCGAAACACCGTTTGGGTGCGTAGCCTCTCGAGGGTAAGGCGTACCCACTCTGCAGAGTTAAAACTGTCATGATAGCCGTGCTCGCGATTATGAGCGTGCGAAGGGACTGATTATATGGTAGCTCCTTCATTTTAAAACAAATTTAGAAAAAGGGTTTTAAACAAAGGATTTAAGATGAGGAAGGATTTGAGAAGGATTTCGTTTGAGCTAGGTGCCACCGGCGATATTCTGAATTGGGTGACGGCCTACCGGAAAGTGTCGCGCGGAATGGATCTAGCCGGTTTGAGAAAAGAAAATGAGAAAGGATTTTGATCTCGCTATGGCATTGAGGCCAAGTGGCGAGAACCGTTTGAGAAGAGCCCAAAGAAAATGTTGAGATTTAATGTTTCTAAATCGCTCTGTCAAAACTAGGCTAATAACTGCAATTTTCGTAAAATATCCTAAGCTCTCATTGTGCTAAACCACATTTGCATAATTCCGGACTTGCGAGTACAATTTGTACTCATCCTCCTTTTCTCCTCTCCCTTTTCAAAATTTCAACAGCTGGTCCATCCGAGTATGGCCCGCCTTACGAGGAGGAGGACCCGGACTACGTCGATGAGGCGTTTTCCGATGAAGAATATGAAGATTAGGGTTGCGCGTTCCTACAGCCCTCGTGCCTGTGGGTTGGATAAGTTTCTAGATATTGTATTAGGCCTGTATCTCTGTGTACTCTGATTTGCGGCCTGCGAGCCGTTGTATGTGTTTGTACTGGACTATGTTCCCGTTTGTAATAATAAGATCGTTGGCACTGTTCCGTTTCTGTATATCTGTGTGTACTAGCCATGATCCTTGGGACTAGTACGTGTTTACGCAGGTGGAATCCGATCTTGTAAATCGGATGCCGACATCTTATTCAAACTATTGTAATAAGTGGTTGTGTTACAATTAAACACAATCTTTAAAATAACTTTGATCACTAGTTTGTAAATTTTACTAAAATTATGATACTACAAAAGAGCTTTTTGGGATGAATTGTTGTATGTATGATTTTTACGTGCCCAATTTATATAGTTCGAAAGAATTTCACAGATAAAACTTTAAGTTGCATGAATTTCAAACATTATGTTTTATAATATCGAGGGAGTAATTAATTGGTACGTGAGGACTACGTAACGTCAAGTAAATTGCGATTATCCTAGGCAGGAGTATTTGGCCTTAAGGTAGATGTGGTAAATTGGATTTGTTAAAATGTCAGGCTTCAAGATGTAGAAACTTTTGGTTTGACTGCATTTGAAGAGGTTGGAGAAATGGAATCAAGATATTGGAAAAACAGTTTTGAGAAAGCAAAACATTTTGCTTCAAGAAATTAGAAAATGACATAAGCCGTAGGACAAACCCGCGGCTAATTTTCAAATTACCGAACAAACATTTTGAGGAGAAAAAAAAAAGAGGGCAACCCATAAAACCAAAATTTAATTAAGTAGCACTCTGAAAAGCTTAATAGTTTCAGCGTAAACTTTTCTAACAAACCCGAAAAATGGATAATTAATGTGTATGTTTAGTGTAGAACCAGAACGATCGCTTGAGGTGTTTAGCTTTTAGCTGCAAAATTACGCACTCAAGTTTTAAAAAAAAGTTGTTTCAAGGTTTGTGTACAGTTAAACCACTTTTGAAGCTCTACATGTGTGCACCTCTTCAGCATGCGTATGCATGCATTTGAAAAATCGCTTCTATATATTAGTATCATTTCATCCTTTTATTAACAAATAAAATACAAAGAAATTTGTCAAACACAAACGTTTCTACGTAACATCAGCATTTTATAGCATCCCCTGCAGGGGATGCAAATCGGCGCAAACTGGCGCACACGTCCTTCTGCTTTTCTTCTTTTTTCCAAGCGCACAAAGCCACCATACTTTGCTATTGCTCTCCCATCCAGGCATCCTTCTTTTCCCGTGCATGTGCGCAGAAGCGACCAGCCGTTTTTTTTCCCTTTTTTTTTTCCTTGCATGCGACGCAAGGGCGAGCCGACGCTCGAACCCAGGCGGGCAGGGCGCACATCAGCGACCCTAACCATCCGAGCAAAGCTCGGTTCGCGAGTGCGGATGAGTATGGCCGTAGGTTAGGCTCTTGGATTGATGCTGAAGCAATGGATTAGCTAATTCTCGCTGTCAAGCAATGGATTGGATTCGCTAACTCTCACCTTTGTCCTCATGGCATGGCTAACTAAGGCCACTAATGAATCTCCTAGCTCAAACCTAGCTTCTATTGTTTCTTTTTACATTCTATAAAAATAACGTTCCTTCTTCAAGGAACATGCCAGTGCCACTTGCAGTGTGCTATTGTGTTGACACAATGCAAGCTATCATGCGTGAGGAAACAATTGTATAAGTTATATTGTCTCAGTATTGTAAACTTCAGATAGTTGAATACGAGTCTGGTCTTCAGACCTATGTTGCAGTGTGCTGATAAGTGCAGGCTGTCTTCCTTGTGTTTTATTAGAGCTGCTTTCTTTGTTAAGCTCGAAACTCTGAGCTAAACCTTGTACTGAAATGTTATCCGGGACTTATGCTTATTGGCTTATGGCTTATCTCCATTTCGAAAGCTCATTTATTTACAAGCCCCTTCTTAAGGCTCTCAAAAACAAGCCTTAAAAAACCAGAGGGCTTCACATGCATGATGCATCTAAAAGAATCACTTTGTAGTGCCACCATGAGGAACAGATAGAACAAAATTAACCGAATTCTCATTTGTTTCCATTGAATTTGTGAATTTTTATGTCCTTTCCTGGGTGCCATCCTGTCAATCTTGCTTATATGCAATAGACAAGAGCAACCCAAACAGCAAAAGCTGGTGACTTGGGACATACTAAACAAATGTCTTGGGGGCCTATAATTCTCATGTTATGCTTTTGGTTTTGTGGTTTTCTTCCAAAGAAAAATTCAATGGACTGTCTTGTTTGGTTATGTGTGTTAAATTTGTATATTTTGCCATGTTGCTCAAATTTGCTCCTCTTTGTACTCTGTAGATACGATGACACTGGATTCAAGATTAATAATGTAAAGTATGAAGGCAGCTTGCTTATAGTAGAAAACAAGATCATGACTTGGGCGCCTAAAACATTTGCAGACATAACAGCTGAAAGGTATGATTTGCACTTGATGCTCAGAGGCTACTATATCTATGTTGTTTATATTCATCTTGTTTTTTGAGGCACGACTTTACACTATGTAGCCCTATTTGCTGTGTTTGTCCCAGGGGATATATTTGTGTATGTTTTGTTATCTAATTGATTTATCCTTCTTCAATGATGCAGTTTATCAATCTTCAAAGCTGTTCACCCTATCCCAGGTAATTTTACTCTTTACCAATGCTCATTAGTTGTTAATGGGTTTTTTCTCATGACTGGTCCTTAGTGATTTTTCTCCCGCTAATGTCATCATCCATGTTTCAAATGGTTCTTGTTTGTTGTCAAAATGAATATCTTTTTTTTGCAAACAGTGTTGTTTGTCCATAAATATTTTTTCTTATCCTGCATTTTAAAAACAAAGTTCTTCCATGGGCCTTGGTGTTTATGGTTTCATTCTTCGCGTTGCTGAATTAAAATGGATATTGTTGTCTTCATTTCATCCAATGTGCCATTCTTCTCCAGAGATTCTCATTCTTGGTTGCGGAAAACACATCCAAGCCATCAATCCTGAGCTCCGCAAGTTCATTCGGTCAACTGGGATGAAATTGGAAGCCATTGATTCGGTAAAGACGAAACTTGTCTCCTTAAATGTGACATATTTTTCTTTTTCGGAAACTAAAAGAAACTGAGAATATGTTCACCACCTATAGTGAGGTCTTTAGTAGCTCGGTAAATGGTTGATTCTTTTATTTGGCAGAGGAGCGCGACTTCAACATATAACATCCTGAATGAAGAGGGGCGACCAGTAGCAGCTGCAGTTCTTCCGTATGGAGTCACTTGTTGAAAACCTGTAACATGGGAATCATGGACTAGTGTTGTTGTTCTCTCCCTTTGGAAATATCACCTCTGCCTGTATAGCTGTATATTCCCTTGTAAGATGAAAGCACACAGCCCAACAAGAGCCACCTAGTAACATCAGAACAAGAAGAGTTGACTCGTGGACTCGTCACTTGTTGGCCATGCTGGTCGTCGAATTCCAAAGCCGTTTGCAAAGGCTGCTCGTATATTGTCTCTTGCTGTCACCGCGAAGATTGGACCTATGCAATCATAAAGAGTCTCAGTATCAGCATGTGCTCACTTAATCACTTACAACACGGCGAGCGTTGGTTTTGCAGTAACAAGGCGCGTAGGGCACATCAGAACAAGCAGGGCACATTACTCGTGTGCTGTCTCATTGGATGCATCAGAATATCCGATAAGATGCCATTTCCATTAGATGCAGCCTGCAGGGTGAATTGTTGGTGCGGAGTATAGAATAATTAATTAAGAAAACCTCATGGTTGTTTTGGAGTAAGAAATGATTGATTTGTAAGCTTTTGAAATGACCATAGGAAGCAGCAAACATTGCGTTGAGGGCAGTTTTAGTTCATGTGTATCTATTAAATGTACAAAGCCGGGTTGAGGTCTCCTCCCGATACGTGGCGTTTTCCCCCCCTTTGCTGCGGCCACGTCGTTCGTTTTTTTCCTGCCCGTTAGATCAAACAGCGAGGCGAATCCAGAGATCAACGGTTCCTCGTCTAGACTTTTTGCGAAAAAACCCTTTGATTTTTTTGTGATCAACCCGCCGTCCATGTAGGTATTCGAGGCACCCTTAGCCGCGTTGTCACAAATGACCCCCTAAATTTCTTATTTTCACATCCACGTCCTCTCGACCCTCCCGTCCCAGCCCTTGACCCTAATCCCCTCTCGCCTCCTCCTCACGTCGCAGTCGCTCCTCTCCTCCCCACCTAAAGCGCAGCCGCCAACTGCTCTTCCCCTCCCTCCGAGCCGTCGCCTCCTCCTCTACCCGCCTCCATTTTGACCCGTCGGCGCCGTCCCTCCCCTGCTGTCGCCGCCGCCCCGCCTGTTCCTCTCCACCACCGTCGCTCCGCCCGCTCTGCTCCCTCGTCTCTACCCCACCGCGAGGAGGGCTGCGGCGCTGGCGATAGCGGCAGTGGCGGCGGCGTGGAGGGCTACGGAGGTGGCTGTAGCGGCGGCGCCGGCTCCTGGGTCTGGAGGCGCGTGATACCGATGGCGGCGCCGCCCTTCCTAGTGCTGCCCCTCCTCAGACCAGACGCTGCCTCCCTTCCATGGCAGAGCTCCACCTTCCGTTGATGCCGGAGCTCCTTCCTCTGCCTCTAACCATGCCAGATCCAGTCTGATCCAGCCCCACATCCCTTGATCTGACTATCTCTGACGGGATCCTCACCAGCCGTTGAGCTATTGGAAGCATGTCGTTGCTGCTTGCCTCATGGTCTGTTTCCTCAACAACCATCTATGTTTCTTGACAATATTTTGTCAAATAGGCATGGCTCTGATGGAAAGGATACTTCAGTGGCATCGATTTGTGTAGATATGGGTGCTTCAAGCCCTGGTGGCTTTAGATCCATGTATTCTGATAGAGTTTATCGGTCTCACGTCATAAGTGACTATTTTGGGTTAGGACAAGGTACAATCTTCAACATTTGTTGCAATATAGCTGTTGGTGATTTGTGAGCGGCCCACCCCGAGATGGGCCTTGGGCCGGATCCGTACCGGCCTGCCGCACGTACAGAAAGCCTGAAAGGCCACCCTCGGCCGTACCAAAAGAAACGTCTGGCCCGTCGGGGTCATCCTCGGGCTTGACAAAGTCAACCGCGCCTCCCTAGTTCTTAACCAGGAGCGTGGCGCACCTTCCGGGCTATCCTTAGCCTGGGAGAGGGCCTCGTGGACAGTCTGCCTATCCCTGTGCAGGTGGCGACAGCTGTCATGCCCCACCACGCTTTCCTCGGCCTTGACCGAGAAGAACTGTACCTCCCCGGGATATCCGTAGCCCGGGGAGAGATGCGCGGGTAGCTCACCTTGTCGTTTGCTCCTTAGGCAGGAGGCAACAGCTGCCACGCTACGCGACGCCCCCAACGGGCGGCGCGAGGCTGGCTCGGTCCAGTCAATGCTATTTCGGGGATAAAGGGAAAGTGCTTTCTCCCTGAGCAGGCTGCTCCCCCCGTGTAGGCACACCAAGACGAACACGTGTGCAGTACTAACCAGACCAGCTTCTCTTTGCAGGCCACAGACAGGACGGAGCCCGGAATAAGACAAGGACGCCGCTACTAAAGATGGATAAAGCAGAGGTAGGCGTGGGGCCCGCCGTATCAGCTCTGGACGACCCGCCGCATCTATAAAAGGAAAGGCCCCGGATCCGTTCGGGACACTGTGGAACACGCAACACACGCATCCGAAACTTCCTTGGCAGTAGCCGTAGTCATTACTCACTTGAGTGTTCAAAACTCCCTTGTAAGCTCGGGATTGACGTCTTCAAGCCCGGTCTCGGCACACTTGTATTGTTTTCCACCACATAATCAACAAAGGCTGGAGTAGAGGTATTACCCGGCAGTGGGGGCTCGAACTAGAGTAAAATCGCTTGTGTCTTCACGGTTTGTATTTTCATTCGCCTTTCTCCTCTCCCCCTCTTTCTCTCTCACCGAACGACGGATCTGTACCCGGATCGCCAAGTCGCACTAGACGTAGTCCGGGAAGACCGTGCGGCCAGAGCCCCCGTGAGCTCGGCAGCCGCCCCGGGCTGCTGAGAAGGACTGTCGTTGGGCCTCACTCCAACTACAAATTGGTCTACCGGTCCGTGGACCCACTGCCCTCCGAGGTGCGTTTCCCAGACACCGACAATAGCTAATCTGAGAACATGAATGTCTGGTACAAATTTCATGGGTAAATGCTTAATGGATGGATCTGTGTTCAAAATCACTGTTTGCAATCTAATATATGCCACGTCGATATATGTGTCTTATTGCAAAAAGGTGTAATTGCATCGATATGTTAAGATATTTCTCTCATCCAAATTATATCCTGCAGTAAAGGTTTTAAGATGTGTCATATGTGCCGGACAAATTACATTGTATGCTTGATTTGTTTGGTTTCCACGGCATATAGAAATGCATTACCAGGTGATGGCTAGCGTATCCGATCTCCGAATTGGCAGGCCATGGGCCCGCTTACTCTGGTAGTAACTACTCCCTCCGTTTTTTTATTTGACGCCTTTGACTTTTTGGTACGTCTTTGACCATTCGTCTTATTCAAAAATTTGATATTTAGAAAAATAATTTGAATAAGACGAATGATCAAAAGCGTGTAAAAAAGTCAAAGGCGTCAAATGAAAAAAAAACGAAGGTGGTATAACACAAGGAAACTAATCGACCATAGAAGTGGTGGACGGTTAATCGACCATAGAAACCATACGTTGGGTGTGGCCTTGGTACGTGACACATTTCGAGTGGCCCGGGCCGGGCCGGGCCCGCGGGCCGAGAGATCGAGAATGGTGGACCATTGGCGTCGCTGTCGCCATTTGTGCCTGCAACCGCATTGCTATCTCCGCTCCGCTCCAACCGCTCGCCTCAACGCCCAACCCCACTCCACTGGACTCTCCTTCCTCCTCCCACTGACACCGTGGCCCACCACACCCGCTGACATGCGGGCGTGAGGCCCCACCTGTCATCGTTCCTCCACAGGCTGGGCGTTGGAACCGAGGCGGGGGCGCCACCTGGCACCCGGCCCCACCTCCCCGCCGCGCCGCGCTTATAAACCCTCCCCGACGTGGCGGCGAAGAGCGCACGCGCGCCGCACCCTCCCCTCCCACTCCCTCCCGCAACGCCGCTCCATTACCAGTACGGCGGGGCGTCCAATGGCGGCGGAGATCGTGGCCGCACGCATGGCGGCGCCGGCGCTCAGGCCGGCTCCCCCCGCCGCCGCCGCCGCGCCGCCGCCCCGGAGGGCGGTGGCGGCGCGCTCCCTGCGCACCGCTACATCGGAGAAGGTCGCGGATCTCGCCGCCGGGACCAACGGCGCGGCCCCCGCACTGGTCAGTGCGCCCCCCTGCTCTTGCTCTGTCTCTCCCTGCACGCTCGCTTGAAAGAAGACCCTCTGCTCGTTTGGTTCCGAGAGATTGCTATCAGGCTGCGATGCGGCCCGTCCGTCCGTGCTTTGCTTGATTCGTCGCCGGCGGCACGCTTCTGTCGTCGTGCTCGGCGCTTCCATCGATTCCCAGGCGCTACGATTCGTTGCCTAGCGCCTCAGTTAGATTTAACCTTGTATCCTCATCGTTGGCGTGATTGCAAGTGATCGATCGGCTCATCCTGCGCACTGCGTTTGGGGCACCGTTGTGATCTGCCCCCAACTTATTGTAGTATATCGTCATGGCCTCATGGGTCAGCACAGATGCAGCGACACAAGCTTTCACTAGGGGAGAAACATGCTCATCCCCACCACATTTTAATTCGAAAACCTTGTGTTCCTTTTACCCTCATCTGTGTGAAAATAGTCTAGACCAACAGTTAAACCTTGAAAAATGGTCGGTCTGTACTCACCCAGCAATGTAAGTTTCAGTGTTCCCACCAAACAATTTCTGGCTCTTTTGTATCTTTTATCAATATCAATATTTACGTTTTAGATTGCTGTGCTAAAAGGTTTTATTGTTTTTATCATTTTTACTTCTTCAAGGTTGTTTTCCAGTAGATAAACCAAATGAAACGATTGAACGGTTTGAAGCGATCAAACAGATGGTTTACTACATGAAACAATTCGTTTGTTGATGGATTTTCCTCTTATATTCAGAATAATGGTGATGTTACTGCTGACGGCACCTCGCAAGCGGTTGGGGCAACGTCTCGGAGGAAGACAAAGATAGTCTGCACCATCGGCCCCTCGACCAACACGCGAGAGATGATTTGGAAGCTTGCAGAGACCGGAATGAATGTTGCGCGGCTAAATATGTCCCATGGTGACCACCAGTCACACCAGAAGGTGATTGATTTGGTGAAGGAATACAACACACAGAATACTGATGGCAATGTTCTTGCTATCATGCTGGACACAAAGGTATATGATGGTTCAATACATTATCTTCGAATGACACTGTCAAATGAGTCGTTATTATTGAGATTCAGCGGTGCAGGGTCCAGAAGTGAGAAGTGGGGATGTTCCACAACCAATTTTGCTTACGGAAGGCCAAGAGTTCAATTTCACAATAAAAAGAGGCGTGAGCACCATTGACACTGTCAGCGTGAATTATGATGATTTCATAAACGATGTTGAAGTTGGCGACATACTTTTGGTGGATGGTGAGGACTGATCTATCAATTTGTGGTTCTATGCCGAGTTCAACCCACTATTTTCATATTTCTTCATTACTGACCTTATCTTTTGTTTGCCTTGGATTACAACTGTCGTTGCATGGACCTTACCTGATTATTTGGTTGTATTTGTTTTTATTTTGATTTCACTTGTTTGCATTTACTAATCCTTCATTGTAACCTACAGGAGGAATGATGTCGCTTGCCATGAAGTCTAAAACAGCTGACACAGTCAAGTGTGAAGTAGTTGATGGTGGGGAATTGAAATCCAGGCGCCACCTAAATGTCCGTGGAAAGAGTGCGACTCTTCCATCTATAACAGGTTGGATGGTTTCTTCCTTTACATATTCAACTGTCACTCTGTCACATAGTTGTGCGTAAAATCCTGACACGCTTCTGCCTTAACAGAGAAGGATTGGGAAGACATAAAGTTTGGTGTTGAGAACGGTGTTGATTTCTATGCTGTTTCCTTTGTGAAAGATGCCAAAGTTATCCATGAACTGAAGGACTACCTTAAAAGTAGGGTGCTCTAGTTGTCATCTATGAAAGTCTTGGATATATATATATTTGGAACATAATGAAGTGTTTTTGTTGCTTTGTTCATATCCAGGTGCTAATGCGGATATACACGTCATTCCAAAAATTGAGAGTGCGGATTCTATACCAAATCTACAGTCCATTATTGCCGCGTCAGATGGGGTAAGGCATGGGCATCTTCTGTGCCAATTCCATCGTATTAAGAATATTAAAAAAGACGTCGGAACTCCTTTCAATATGTAGATACCCTCTATATAGTTGTCATGAGAATGATGTGTTTAGGAGCTCTTGTGAAAGTTGGAACCCATCAATATTTTATTGTCTTAATTCTACTATTCTAATTGGTCAATTTTACTGTTCTGGTTGTGGTTCTGGTTGGATGTATTTTCTGTGGGCCCACATGCAGGTCTTGTTTGATAAACAATGAAAAAATTGTCTGCCACTTATTCTCTATTAGTAGTAGTAGACAATGAACATCTTTGAAATTCTTGTAGGCAATGGTGGCACGTGGTGATCTTGGTGCTGAACTGCCGATTGAGGAAGTTCCTTTGCTACAGGTGAGATTTAAATTTACATATACTTTTAGGAAGACGTTTTGTACATTTTCTCCCCCCTCTTCTATTTGTTCCTTAAGCCTAAAATGCACCTAAACAGGCGTCAATAACACGTAAAGTTACAACTATTTGACTTTTTCAGGAGGAGATTGTTAGAACATGCCGAAGCATGCAGAAACCAGTAATTGTTGCCACAAATATGCTAGAAAGCATGATAGATCATCCAACCCCAACAAGGGCTGAAGTTTCTGATATAGCAATTGCAGTCCGAGAAGGTGCTGATGCCATCATGCTATCTGGTGAAACTGCTCATGGAAAGTAAGATTTCTACCTAGTATATGGTTTGATGTGTGCCCATTTATTTATGTTTTTCCACATGGAGCTCTTCTATAGGGCACAAACAATTTTTCCTGATGTGCTTCTGTTTTGTAGCGTAGTGATCTTTGTTGATATTTTGGCTTACCTTGAACTGTGGCGTCTTCTTCTGTTTAGGTTCCCACTGAAGGCAGTCAAGGTGATGCACACTGTGGCACTTAGAACAGAATCCAGCCTTTATAACCCTAGCATATCTCCCAGTCTCGTTGCATCTCCACAGGTATTCTTCCTTCAATTTTCCCTGTTCCAACATTAAATATCATACACCCTTTATTTTAAACTCTTGTATTCTCATGATTCTTTTGGTTTTGGGTAGGCTTTGCTAAATGATGAATTTTCTCAGAGCCAACTAAGTAAAATGTTTGGATCCCATGCAACGATGATGGCAAACACCCTTTGTACACCAATTATTGTATTTACACGCACAGGTTCCATGGCTGTCCTTCTTAGCCACTATCGTCCATCATCTACAATATTTGCATTTACAAATGAGTAAGTATTTAGTGATTTTTGCCCAGACCATGTCAATTTTTCTTACAGTGCTTTCCTTTTATGAAACCAATTGCATTCATGTGTGATGCCTAGCATCCAGTCAAATAAATAAATGTTCAAAAGGAGAAGAGATGCTCCGTGGGTACTGACAGCTACAGGAAACTATTCTTGCAGAGAACGGGTGAAGCAACGCCTGGCATTGTATCAGGGCGTGATTCCTATTTATATGCAGTTCTCTAATGATGCAGAAGAAACTTTCTCCAGAGCAATTAGCAGCCTGCTGGTAAGACCATGTGCCTCACTGTTGATGCTTTGTTTGTATCAATGACAAATCATCAGTCTGTCTATGATGAAGTTTATTTACCTTTTTCTTTGATCTTTGTAATGTATGGTTTTGGATGTTAACAGAGCGCGCAATATGTGAAGAAAGGGGACTACGTCACCCTTGTCCAGAGTGGAGTGAAGTCAATCTGGAGGGATGAATCGACTCACCACATCCAAGTGAGGAAAGTTCAGGGCTGATGCGGCTACTTGTCAACCCCAGCACAAGAGAAATTTTGATGACGCCTTCCATGCCGTGCCGCGAGTGACTTCATATGTATAATAACATCTTTATGTTGAGTTGTAGTTTGTGTTGAATTTACTTCACATGTAGATTTTAAAATGTGGTATTCTTTCATCTTGGCGTGATTTCACGTTGACTGCATACGTTTTTTTTTGTCAGTCCTGCTCTACTCTCTGTCATTACGAACTGAATGAAGACGTCATCAAGAGGGAGTTACTACGTAGTAACATCTAATTTTTCAGAGAAAACGAGAACCTTTTTGTTTTTGCTTTTAAGCTTCGTTTGAAGGCTGGGTCTGGTGGTCATTGCGCTGTTTTTTTTTTTTTGAGAAGAGTCATTGCGCTGTTATTGTTCCTGGCTTCTGCTGGCGATGAGCTCATAGCAATTGACAACTACTGGTACTAGCTCTATTGACATTGGGCCCACCCTTATATATATGGACAAGCCTCTGAAGTCCGAGCCATCATCAATTGATTGAATTCATCATAGGATCCCCTGCACTGCAGCCCGAGGTGGTCACGACTAAACATGAGACATAATTAGTAGCACCTAATTAACTAACACTGCACTAGGGGGAAGCACTATCATTATAGTATTAATTTAGTACAAGTACTAGTACTAGTTGGTCAAACTAGACCAAAAGTAAAAGTGTTTAGGCGTGCGTGATAACGGTATGTAGAGCCTAAGTAGACAGTAGAGATGGGACCAAAAGGGCGTAGCAAGCGAGACCGATCGTGTACTTGTTGAAGTGGCCGCAGGTACGAGTGTCTATTACAGTGCTTGCCCTCGAGCTGGAGCTGAGCTGAGCGGTGTGGACTGTGGAGTGTGGACATGAGGTTGACTTGTTGGTGGCGTGGCAGCGTGCTCAGTGGCGTCACGTCGCCTGACCTGCGGGCCCGGATGGGCTGTCAGCGAACACCGGCAAGCCCACGTGTCGAGCCTGCGGCAGCGGCTCTCGCGGTGGGCCGTGGGCCCGCGCCCTGTGTCATGCCGTCCCCCCCGGACGCAAGCAGTCATGGTCGCGACGCCCGTCTCCGCCCGCATGCTGCCTGCCCCCCCTCTGTCTTCTCTGCAGCCTTTGCCCACTACACACTTGTTTCCTTCCATCAAAAACCATTTCCACTCGGCTACAGAGCTCCCTGAGATCCATGTTGAGTTTCCACCTCTCACTAATTTTTTTAAAAATAACCCTAAAATTTAATTAGAAAACAATCAGATCCTTCCTTTCCGCCCTTTCTTCTTCTCCCTTCTTCCCTATACCTGACTGTTCCTCATCGTCATCGCCGCCGCTGACAAACTCTATGCCTGTCAGTTGCACCCACGGCCACAGCGCCTCGTGCTCAAGCTACCGCGTTGAGCCACGTCACGACAGGCCGAGCCACACGTGTTGTTCCCGTGGAGCCTCCAACGACTCATCGCCGGCCGTGATCACACCAATGCCGCATCACGCCATTTTATTGGTTGTGTGCTGAGCCGCTACGCGAGCGCTATGCTGCCCCACGCCAATGCCAAGGCCGCATCGTCGTGGTCGCGTGGACGGGGCAGTGGTCGCCAGTGGCGGGTGGTGCCCGGCTTGTTGAAGAAGGTAAGGAACCCGATCGGTTTTTTCCCGGGTATTCTTGAGGGGGTGGGGATGTCGCAAAAACTTCCTAAGCCGAGGAACTACTAGGCGGCTTCCTTCGACGCATTCATCTGTCACTGTTTATGCTTTGATTCGTTTGATCTATAAGCTTCACGTGTTATTTTTCTATTGAGATTGGTGGACTCGATATGAGAGCTGCTAGTATGGTAGTACCAAACATGTGACATTTCGTCGTACAAGCAAGCAAGTGTGCATGTCTTAAATTTTTTTTTCTTCAAAAGTTCAAAGGCACCTTCAAGGACCAAGGTTAGATCGTATGTCGTCTATCTTTTTGGCTTTTGAATTTTTGATATCTATGAAGTTTGACCTCTTACAAAATTGTGGCCTCAATTATATAATTGTGAACCAAAAACACCAAATATCACTATATCAGTTATATTGGTGTCACCATTTATATCAATTGATCTTCTTTTAAAAAACAAAAACATCTTTGACATCATCGTCAAGAATGCAAGTATCTGCCTCTCTTCCTCAACTATAGCTCTCAATCGAAAAATAGATACTACACATAAGCAAAAGAAAATGCACTGTTATAGATGAGAAGTTAGAACGAGAAAGATAAAGTACCAGGCATGTTCTGACCATCTTCAATGGAGTATCTTCAGGGGCCAAAATCCCTTCGCGAAGAAATTCTGATGCTCCAACAGAATCACGTCGCGGTTCTCGTCAGAAGAAACTTCTTCCTGCATTCCCTTTAGAACGAGATTCTCTCTCCATTTTCTCCGTAAATTTCTTCGAAGGGATGCTGTTGGAGATGATAGGAAATGAAGGGAACGAATGTGGGGAAAAGAACGGGAAATGTAATGAAATGAAGGAAATATGGTTGGAGATGGTCTTATCTTTGTCATTGAAAAATTAAGTACTCAGAGGCTCTCAAATATTTGTTGAAAAAGGTCGCCGGCCATGCTCTCCAAGCTGATTTAGAAAGCGCTTAGTGCTTCGGCCTATCAGAAAACAAGATTAGAGCTACCCCAATTTGATTTGAGTGAATCAAATAGGAAATTATTTTTTTAAGGAAATAAAGAGATCGTGTGGATGAATAGAATTTGAAATTTTTTTATGAAGAGTCAAGAACGGTGGTGGCCTGGTGGGTGCTGGGTGTACCAGCCAGATCCCCCCACCACCCCGCCCCTGTGCTTGTCTCTCCCCCTCCCCCACCCCACCTCGAGCTCAGCTCACACTCTCCCCCACACCGACTCCTCCACTTCAGTTCATTCACACGCTCTCGCCCACCGCCTCCGCCTCCGCCTCCGCCTCCGCCTCCTCCTCCGCCTCCGCATTTCCAGATTGGATCTCCGTCTCCAATGGGCTGCTTCCAGTCCAAGCCGGCGGGTCCCCTGCCGCCCAACGACGCCGCCGCCCTCCCCGCCGAGAACCCCGCAGATCCCGGTAAGCGAAACCAACCCACCACCCCGCCGCCATTGCTGCTGCTGCTCCCGCTCCCTCAACCCTAGCCCCACGGCCTCCCAGGATACGCTCGCCGCGCCTGCGAATCTAATGCGCTCGTCGTCTGACCGCTCGCGCTTGCTTCTCTCTTTCCGGACCAATCGAAGACGCGCCCAATGGCGTGGACGCGGGGGCCGACGGCGACGACAAGGACGCCGCCAAGCACGCCGTGCCGGTCTTCCGGGAGTTCGGCCTCGCCGAGCTGCGCGCCGCCACCAAGGGCTTCAGCGCCGACCTCATCGTCTCCGAGAGCGGCGAGAAGGCGCCCAACGTCGTCTACCGCGGCCGCCTCGACGGCGGCCGCCTCATCGCCGTCAAGCGCTTCTCGCGCCTCTCCTGGCCCGACCCGCAGCAGTTCCTCGTAATCCTATCCCAATGCAAATGCTCCGGATCTCGCAATGCCTGCCCGTGCGCCGCTCGTCTCACGCTTCCCTTGCTCGTTGCTGCTGCAGGCGGAGGCGGCCGGCGTGGGGAAGGTTCGCCACAAGCGCCTCGTCAACCTCATCGGCTGCTGCGCCGAGGGCGACGAGAGGCTGCTCGTCGCCGAGTACATGCCCAATGACACCTTGTCCAAGCATCTCTTCCACTGTATGTGCAACTCCCCTTTCCCATTCACTCATGTTCATATCCGTATCGTCATTCAGCTAATAGTAGCTGTTGCTGTTACGGGCTTGGTGACGTACTTGATGATCCGTGGTTCCAGCCATGAATCTCATCTGCATTAATTGAAGAGCTTAATGCACATCTACCATTACTGCATTTGGCTTGTGTCTGTCTTGTGTAAAATGGATGCGCTCTGTCCGGACAATGTGGGTTGTGTTTGTATCCTCTTTCTCAGGATATTTCCTTTATTGTTTGACTTAGGTTGTTCCTGTATCCTCTTTCTTTCTTTCTTTTTGTAGGGGATAAGCAACCGTTGCCATGGGAAATGCGTTTGAGGGTTGCCTACTACATTGCACAGGCACTCGATCACTGTAATGCAGAGAACCGGAAAATCTATCACGACTTGAATGCTTATAGAGTGCTTTTTGATGAGGTACGCTCAGATTTACGGTTTAGTGGCCTACCTAACCTTTCATGCTGATGTTTGCATTGCAACTGCTGTTGCTCCCTCTATGAACATGAAATTTGGATGCAAAGGTTTAGTTTCTCAATTTTTACTGCCTAGGGGATTCACGCCTTGCGTGATTCGTGAATATTTTTTTTACTCTATAAGGAAGGTGATCCCCGCCTATCAAGTTTCGGACTAATGAAGAACAGCCGTGATGGAAAGAGTTATAGTACCAACCTGGCTTACACCCCACCAGAGTTTCTACGAACCGGTAAGAACTAAGAACTACCACACGATCCTTGTTAGCAAATTCATAATACCTAATACCTTCAGTGTTTTCTGGTGCAAATGAATATGCGAGCTTATGTTAAGTTTATAAGGTATAGGTTGATTGGCTTATGGTGCTCAGTGTCCATAAAATCAAGTCATGAGCCTATAGTGATTTGTGTCTCTCTTAATAATTCACTTATAAAAGAATTCTTGTTTCCTTAGCATCAGACATTGCATACTTGTGTACCATGGTAAATTGTTTCCAGTTTTTCATGTTTACCCCCAGCTACTACTTAGTGTATTTTGTTTGGACTGCACTGGATAATTTGTGTTTGACTCTTGTATGACAGGCAGAGTTATTGCCGAGAGCGTGATATATAGCTATGGCACGGTTCTGCTGGATCTCTTGAGCGGGAAACACATCCCTCCTAGTCATGTATGCTTTATTTGAATCTTTACTTCCTCAAGAAGAATGCCTATCACTTCCTTTGCATCCTAGATAATTATTGCAGCAGTGTTTAATTATTACAATGACAGCTGATAAAAAGTTTGCTACCATGGACTGCTATGAACATTGAACCATGAACTTACAATACTGAATGCTCTAACATATTGTCTTGAATATCTTTCTTTTATCCAACATCAACTGTTGTTGGTAGAACATGAGAGAACGATCATGAAGTTATGCTTTTCTGTTTTTTTGGTATTTATCGATGTTGCTATGCCAGTGGATTTCTCACTTCATTTGTTTGGAATTCCAGGCACTTGATTTGATAAGAGGAAAGAATATACTGTTGCTGATGGATTCCTCTTTGGAAGGGCAGTATGCCAATGAAGATGCTTCAAAATTAGTTGATCTTGCATCAAAATGTTTGCAGTTTGAAGCTAGGGACAGACCCAATATAAAGTATCTCTTGTCTTCTGTTGGGCCTCTTCAGAAGCAAAAGGAGGTGAATAACTTGAACCTTTTTTTCAGACATTCTTATTTTTAATCCATTGCCTCTAATAGCATCATTTTTTTCTTACATCAAATATTAATTTAGGTGGCATCTCATGTTTTAATGGGCATTACAAAAGCCACATCAGTGTTGCCAACTATTATTTCTCCACTTGGAAAGGCCTGTTCCAGTATGGACCTTACAGCAGTGCATGATATATTGCTCAAAACGGGTTACAAAGATGATGAAGGTGCTGAAAATGAGGTAACCTATCCCCCTTCCCCTCCCCTCTCGTTTATGATGCTTCCGATGGTATGCAATCAATCATGTGCTGAAGTTTCCCTGGTCATGAACTTGTGAGTTGTAACCCACATGTCTTGTTTGTTGCCCCCTCTCAACTTTTGCTTGTTCCTGAAGCCCCCATACTTGAATATTTTTTCCTGTATAAGTTCTTGTTCCTTCCTCTGCAGTTACATGATAAACTTCGAGCACTTTAGCATTTATTTTTACAGTGTGAATTATGTATCTATGATGTCTTCTCTTTTCTACAGAGAAGTCGACTAACATTCGACCCAACCTTTTGCTTTTTTATGGTTCAAAAAGCAAGTTTTTTTGCATTGGAGAACTATGCATTTACTCAATGTTCAATTTAGGGTGATGCATTGCTTACTAGAAGCCCTTTTATTATGTGTAAAGCATATGGCATGTACTTTTGTCTCTTTTTTCTTTGCATTCCTTCTTCAAATATTCATAGATTATGCGATATTGTTTATTTGCTTTGTTAGAATAAGCTACTTTTATTTTTTTGCATGTTTACGCTGCTGTAAAAACTGAAGTTATCTTTTCAAGAATGGACTCAGCAAGTGCAAGAGATGCTGAACACAAAGAAGTTCGGTGATATTGCATTTAGAGATAAGGATTTCAAAACTGCAATTGACTACTACTCCAAGGTATCAGGCTATCAGCAGTTCATCACTTGGATTCTCTTTTCTTATCTTTAACTAGTTTATCTTAATATTGCAATGCCATATGTAGTCTAGACTGTCTAGTGTTGCAAGTTACTTTTAGGTATGCTATCTAGTATCACAAGTTATCTTGGAGCTTTATTATAATAGTCAAGAACCATCTTGTGTAGTTGGCTAGCTGATGAATTATAGCTTTGTTGCCTCTAGTGCCTAGGCATTCATGTGAACTGCACTTCCTTCTGCACAGTGTTGGCCAAAATCATTCATTGTGTGATTTACGGCAAGAGTCCTGAATCTGTATCTACTGCCCTGTAACATGATCAGCTCATCCATGCAATGCAGTTGGTTGGGATGATGTCTGTGCCTTCAGCTACGGTTTTTGCGAGGCGGAGTTTTTCATACCTGATGAACAGACAGTCAGAGCTTGCTCTCCGGGACGCAATGCAGGCCCAGGTGTGCATGCCTGAGTGGCCAACCTCCTTCTACCTGCAAGCCCTTGCTCTCTCGAAGCTGGGCATGGAAACCGACGCGCAGGACATGCTCAACGATGGAGCCACGTTTGAGGCCAAGAAGCAAAACAGTTGGCGTGGTTAGAGAACTGGGCACAAGTTGCTTCCTTTTAACAGGAAAGGGTATGATGATATAATGAGCGTTTCAGTTGGACGTTTGTTGCACTACTAGGAGTGGGATTGAAATGCACTGTTTTATTGTGCAATCTCCGCCCAAAATGTCGATAAATGAGTGGTGTTGTGACCTGGAAGATAAAAGGCAGAGGAATATGCATCTTCTCTGAACAGTGCTGCACTGCACTGTCTCAGCGAGCGGCGGCGGCGGATCACTGCATCGCAGTGGCTCCTCTCAGCCCCAAGATTGTAATTAGGTGGGGAGGGGGGGTGGGGGGTGCTCTGATCTCTTAACAATTTCTCCTTTTTCTTTCCACTGGACCTGGCTGATAGTGTGAAGAACCGTGGCTTCCTTGTGATTAGCTAGGGAGAATAAAATTTGAGCCATCTAAATTCCATCCAAATTCTACTTTTTTTTAAATGTGCTGCTTCTTCGACAGTCAACCCATCCAGTTTGGTAGTAAATCAGCATCATGGATTCATGTGATGCTTGATAAAACTGCTTTTTAACTGAACTATCTGACATGGTTGGCAAATTTTATTACATAGTCCAAAAGAACAGTTTGACATGGCAAGTGTGCCTGGAATATCTGAAGTACAACTATAAAAGAGGAGAGCAGCAGGAACTAACTTGCGCCTTCGACCTGAACTTTGGCTTTTTTGCTAGTCACGGAAAAATCGTTACGAATTATCAAAACATATAGGCTATATAAAAATAACAAAATTTGCTACAGTAATATACGACTGCATGATACGCTGATAAGAAAAAAAGGCCAAAAACTGCTTTTTTACTGAACTATCTGACATGGTTGGCGAATTTTATTCCATAGTCCAAAAGAACTGTTTGACATGGCAAGTGTGCCTGGAATATCTGAAGTACAGCTATAAAAGAGGAGAGCAGCTGGAACTAACTTGCGCCTTCGACCTGAACTCGGCTTTTTTGCTAGTATCTCTTCACTTTCGAAATCGGCCAACAGGAACACTAGCTCTTTCCAAAGTTTTGCAATTATTTTTTGCAAAGGCCTGCGATGTAATCGCCACATGACAACCCAGATTTGGAAGGGAATTTGAGCTCACCGGGTATATTAAAACGAGACAAACGTTCCATTTCTTTATGAAGAAAAGTATGAAAAACACCTCATAGGAAAAAGTACAATTTATCAGCGATCTACGAGGCGTTGTGTACTGTTATTTTCATCAAGCTCGAAGTTGAAAGCTGTACAGGACGGCTGACGTCCTAGTCCTACGCAACACTGTGCACCGTCACCTTTAGCAAGTATGAACATGGGAACAGCGTCACTTAAAAGACAATCTGTTTTTAGCGGAATGTCGTTTCGCTAGGAAAAATCGTTCCTAAACCACCCGGCCACTAGAACGAACATCGTTCGTCAAGTTCTTTGAGCGGAATCTTGTTTCGTTCAATGGACTGTCTCAAAAAAGAGAGATGACTGGTTGATAGCTCACGCGCTGCGCCACCTGCTATTTGTCAAATTCCCATAGTGGAATATCATATCGCCTCGTTAGCTACCTCGTTGACAATCTCATCAACTACTTCGTCAATATTGACGGGGATCATCCAAATTGCCTCATACATCATGTCTCGAAGACCTACGACATCGTGAAGATCCCATTTCATGGTGCCGCTCAACTCTCCTGACGATAAATATCCCGTTAATAAGAACTCCAACTACATCAACTATGGTGATCAATACTACTCAATGACCAAGTCCAACCAAGAAGCGTGAACATCTCCGCCGAGTGGCTAGACGAATCGAATGGACAGGACAGGTCGGATGGGTGGTGTTGGAAATTAGGGCTTCCTCCAACGCCCATGGAACCTCTCCTGCATCTATGCACGCGCGAGTGGCCAACCGTCTTCTACCTACAAGCCCTTTCTCTCTCGAAGCCGGGCATGGATACCGACGCGAAGGAAATGCTCAACGATGGAGCCACGTCTCAGGCCGAGAAGCAATCTTTTCTTTCTTTTTCCCTTTTTTTTTTGCAAAGATTTGCGATGGTAACGAACGCCACATGCTCACATAGCAACCCAAAATTTGAGCTCTTGAGATTCTGGAAGGACAGAATTTTAGCTCACAAGGCACGTCGAAAGCGGTCCATTTCTGTAACAGGAAAGGTAAGAAAAAACATGTTGATTTGTCCTCACTTGCCCAGGAAAATAACAAACGTGCAGTCAAAAAAGAAATACAGTGATTGAGATGCGTGGGTCCGGCTAACACTGAACTCGTAGGTTCGTAGCCGCAGAAAAGTTCCCAAGGCAACGATAAAAAAGAGAGGCTCGATCTAGGCGTGCTTCATATTTTGTATTCATTCTTTAGACTTCTAACGGTTTTCAATGTCATAGTTCACAGTGGTTTATTATGGTTATGCGCTACTTGAAATAATAGAACACATACTAAGACAAATATAATGATACCGTTTTGTCTTAGCTAATCCGTATGCTCATTGTCAGGGATTGGATTGTGTCTCTAGGACGTAGACACCCTTGGTAAGGATAGCAATTTTACCCATGGGTTCGGATACCCACGAATACCCGGCCCCATCGGTTCGGATATTGGCGTGGATTTATACCCATGAAATGTTTCGAGTTCGGGTATGGTTTTTGGGTTTTGGGTTCGGATTTATTTTTTATACCCATGGATATCCATGGGTACCCGAAAAAAATAAAAAATTAAATACAATATAACATGATATTATATGTTATTAATAAATCTCCTTGATGTAATTGTCTAAGATCAATAAAGTTTCCTTTGTCTAAAAAAAATGTTATTAATAAATATGTATTGATGAAAGAGTAAAGTATAAATATAAGTTTATTTATTTAAAGTTGATGAAAGGTTTGAGTTTATTTAAAGTTGATTAATGTTATATATATAGAGATATAAACTTATTATATATTTCGGGTTCGGGTACCCATCTGGTTCGGGTATGGGCATGGGTTTATATACCCATGAAAAATTTCGGGTTCGGGTATAGTTTTTGGATTTCGGGTTCGGGTATAGTTTTTGGGTTTCGGGTTCAGGTATGAGGGGGTGTACCTCTCGACCCGATTGCCATCCCTAACCCTTGGGCAGAGGCTACTCTCGAGACTCGAGACGTACATTCTCGAATAGACACCTAGGTCTGGGCATGTGGCTGGCGAAAGTCGACCCTCACAAATTTGCTAGGCCATGGGCAAGACCCACCAGAGACAGAACGACCCATCTCGAGCATCATTCTCGCTCGGATATCTCCATCAACTGACCCGAGCAAAGCCTTGCTCGAGCGAACATGTGGGGGGAGGTACGTCCTCTGCAATAGTTAACCAGTTCCCGCGCAACTGATCAATCCTAGACACCTCAAAGTCAAAGTGGGTGTCATGAGTCATGACCACCCCACCTGCTACTATTACAACGTCATAGCGCCACGGGCAACGCCGGCCCTGTCATGGCCGACTCTCTAGAATGGCATTGTGATATGAAAATAGATCGAATTCATATAGAAAGCACTCGTACTACCATTTTTTAGACAATATATTATATTTTTTTTGGTAAGTCCTATGAGTAAATTGTGATTGTAATTAGTGTTTAAAGTATTTTGAGACATATCGGGTCCAAAACAACATATACTTTTGAGAGAGGAGTATATGTTATTAGTCCAACAAACATGGTGTCTCGCACGTTTGTGCAGCTAGATTTTCTCAATCCTTCAATTTAACATAGATCAGATCATTCATTGGGTCGGGTTGCCGGGCTTGTTCTTCAGGCCCGAGCCCGCGCCGTAGAACATGTCGGGTGGGGTTTTTTCGGATCAGGTCAGTTTTTTCCTGGTTTCCAGGTTTGGGTCGCAAGTTGGTACCCAAGCCCGTCCGGCATATCGTCGAGTCGGGTGTTTTTGGTCCGGACTACCCATAATCAGGTTTAATTTTAACATGAACTCTTATGCCTATTATTTTCTATTCTAAACTTACTTTTTTTTTTGTTGTAACGGATATAAACTCTTTCTTTTAATATGAAATTGACTCTTGTTTCTATTATTTTTACTTTGAATTTCCATATTATTTTGTCGTGGCCGATAAAAATACTCTTTTTAAATTTCACATAGACTTATTTCTATTACTTTTATTTCAAATTTATGTTTATTGTTTATAACTCATACGGAAACTTTTTTAATGTAGTCTAATCCGTTATAATACAGGCCCACATCAATGAACGGCATATATCTTTCTTTTCTTTATGATTAATGTGAAAATTTCTATTATTTTAGAATTAATATAATGGTTTTGTTAAACCCTGTTTTAATTACACGGATCCTAGGAAGACCTATGTTTAGGTACCGCGAGCAGAATAGAATAATTCGCATCTAAATAAGAAAGAACAATTTCATCAGAATGGACAGCTGTGCCGAAAGTACAACCGAAAAGCGACGCTGCTGGTTTTTTTCAAAAGCTCGTTACCATTTGGCTGCTTGTAAGTTGGTCTATTCCAGGATATAATTTAGCAGCCTTCTTCACCGACCATTGCGGCGGCCGGACGCGAGGCTCGTATCTTGTTAAATCAGATAGATTTAGTTAATACTAAGTAGAAATATGGCTGTTTGTTTTTGTATTTTATAAAAGAAAGATGCACCATGGACCTTTATGTGAAGATGCTCATGTTCCAGCTTTGCCCTAAAACTAAAAGCTAGGCCTGAGTTTAGGGCACAAGCTGGTTTTACAGGGACATGAGGAAGCCAAAAAACGGGAAGGTGCCAATTAATAGCAAAAGTCTGATTTTGGTCTGGCCACAGCTGTAGTCTAAAGAAACCTGAAAAAAGGTTTTTAGAAAAATAGTCACTATATGTCATATTTTGTGACAGTGTGCACGGGCCTCCAAGTGCCCATGCGTTGTAATAAAATTTATTGGTAGAAGACATGCATGTAGATAGTGTACAAGTAAATATGCATAGGAATTGGGTGCAATATTATACAGATAATAATGGCCAAATCCCATGAATTTTGTTTCCAAAATACGGCCGGTAGATTTTTCAATAGATCCACGTAATTAAATAGCTCGACTGTAGTGTTAGTAAGAGTGACAATACCGAGACTGCTTGTATGCATAACATTGACCAAAGGGGACGGCGAGCCATGTGGCAAGAAGAGAGAAGGCGATGCCCACTCAACTACTCAAGAGAGCAAAGGGAGTAATATGGCACCCATTGCGAGAAGAGAAGGAGGTAGAGAAGCCCTATGATGTTTTATTTTATGGAACGAGATGTGGATTTTTAGTTAGTGACGAGCATTTTACATGATGACATGTAATATATAATTTTATTAAAGACGTATTACTATATCACCTGGCAGAGGTTTTTAGATATCAGAGAGGCGTTTGTGCAAAACAATGTTCTTCATTTGAAAATGTACATAAAACCCTTGGTTGTTTGTGTAGTAGTTTGAAGTTTGATGCATGAGTTGCGAGATACTCCTACTCCTAGACGAGAGCTTAATATGACACCACCACAAGACAACAAAACCGTGGAGCCTAGTTAATGCTGCTGTTTTGACCGGCTCGCCCGCCTTTAAAGCAAGATTCGACTCTACACAAGAATTAAGAAACTTTGTGTGAGAGCAAACTACCTATAAAAACGTGTATAAAGTCATCTCCACCATTGTGTATATATGCACTATCTCTAGTAGTATTAATTTTAGATGACATCATGGCAATAATTAAAGACAATTGCTGACTCAACCATTGCACGCCCATCTGGATGCAAATCGATGGATCGTCTCTTCTCCGCGACGTCCTAGCTTGTCCTTGGCCGTCAATACGGACGAATCATGCACCTTCCTGTGCGTTTGGCGCTGTCACGCACGCTCGGCTGCGGATCCACATATATATACGGACTCACGGAGACGTACGTATTGGTGATGTACGGAACCGCTTGTACGTACGGATGAACCTCGTTTGCCTGGCTCGCAAGTAGCTAGTGTACGTAGTACGTGTGGCCGGCGGCGCATGAAGCAACGCTTAAGAGTTAAGAGTTAAGAGACGAACGGCGAGGCAAAATTAAAGGAATCACCATCACTCTAGCTATCTATCTATCTCTTGCCGACCAGCCCCAACAATCCAAGAAAATTCTTGCCATCGAGCTAGCCATCGCCTAACAGGGACGTACACTCATATGTCACTCTCTCCTGGACTGCAATAGCTTAACTTACATGTGATATGCGATGCATCTCCCACAAAAGCAGATTCACGTGGGACGTGGCCAGCCTTCCGTCACACGACACACAACATGCATGATCGAAGCAGCACCAATTATTTTTACGTGAAAAAAACTTACGAAAAACAAAACACGGGCACTAACTGACTCAGTATTATAGGAAGCTTAACTATGTCGGGATCGAGATTTATGATCATGGACACTAACTCAACGGGTTTATAGCTAGGCTTACGGGTTGCAGACATGAGTGTGGAAGTGGAGGAGCGCATGCATGTGCGGTACCTGGAAGATGTCCATGACCGGGAAGGGTCATGATCCACAATTAAGGTCATTTTAGAGCAATGGGGACGATCATGATGCGTTAATTGTTGTGACGGCCGGGACAGGGGCTCAACTGCTAGAAACACCGCGCCAGAGTTGTTGGACTACATAGAGCGTTCATGTCTGACCTTCTTAAAGCATATGGTGCAACGAACAAACACTGTGTGATTAAATTTTCAGCCATGTTAGAAGGAGAACCCAATAACTACCATTTTTTTTTATAAAAAAGGTATTACTCGATATATATATAAAAAAGCTTCCTTTCAGCCTCTTTCTGCATGCAACCTGTGCATGTAACCTCCTAAAGATGACCTAAATAACTTCATACTAGCGTAACACATGTAGATCGACAACTAAATGTTAGAATAGGTGTTGAATATGCTTATAAATAGGTTGCATATACTTTGAGTTGTAATAAGTAAGAAAGAATTGTGTTGGACTGATCTGACATGTATCCCTGATCCCTATAAAGGGTGTCAACCCCTGTTATAACCTATAACATTAAAATAGCAGTGTAAGCTCGTTGCTCGTAGAGGGTCGTGGCCGACTTACAGTTGTGACCAGAGCAACCGATATGTTGTGTTGATGGGAAGAAGCGTCCGTAACCATAGCCCGTAGATCGATGTAGACGAAAACCAAACTACGTTGTTGCAAAACATTATGACTCTAATATCGTTCGGATCTCGTATCGACGTCCTATATTTTTAACACTAAACTACATCAATCGTATCCGATCAACATATCGTTAGTCAGAATTTTGCACGGTTGCTGAATTTTGTCTCCAATCAAAGGTAATTAATTGGCGAGCACACGCCCATGGCTGACTTGGTTATCAGGGATTCTTTTCCTGACTGGCCCTCTCCAAGCTTTGTATCTCCATGAATTAGTGCCTAGCTAGCTATGCTATGCGCACACACATTCCATTTGTATTTTCTTTCTTGAGGATTCCCGTAGGACAGGGAAGGTATATTATGGCGATTCCTTTTCCCCTAATTACCTTTGGTTGTGCTAATTGATCGTTGGCATATGTTTAGCATATAGGAGAAGCTTCTCTCCTCTCTCTGTGCCGCTTGCTTTGCTAAATATGCAGATTACATTACATTACTTTGATAGCCGGCCAACCCTCTAAATTGTTCTAGCACTAGCTAGCTATATATGGAGTATATATGTATGTGTATCGATCATTCTTGGCTTTCTGCCCGTGAAAGTTTTATTTGTTAAACATTGTGCGGCATATTGGGTTATCCCAGCTGCCGGGAAGCCCGGGAGGAAGCTACCTTAGGAGAAAAAACATGTATTATTCATGTCACTTTAAGGCTACAATATTGCAGTCTTCAGACTAGAAAGAAGCTAGCTACGTACACTCTTTCGATCTCTTTGTGCACTCAATTATTGTAGCAGCAGCATCGAATTATTCTCTCACTAATCAAGGTGTACGTAATATTAATATATCCCTCTGCGTGTTTATTTTTACCCACACACGATCATAATTTACTTCGAAGATCGTGACGGAAAATGCTCTTAGCCAGTTACCCTATGTCCACTTTTGTAAGGCGTTTTTTTAATCTGAAAAATAAAACTTGGTAACTATTGACCAATAATGAGTTAAATTATATTGATCATTTGACACAAAATTTGTATCAATATATATATGTTCGTATCTAAAATTGCTTTACATACAATGTTATTTGTGGTAGTTGACAATAAATAACAAGAGAAATTTAACAACCAAGGCCGATCTACTTCGAAGACTTTCTTAAGTCATGTCCTATAAATAGGGATGGAACCGGATCGGATAGTGCCTTTACCGTATTCGTATCCATATTTTTTTAACGAATACGAATCCGAATATCTGTCGAATACGAATACGGATCGGATAGTGTAACGAATACGAATCGGATATGTACCCAAGTCGGA